>KZ869243.1:22695-37520 GCA_003456935.1 Machilis hrabei | reverse complement strand
GAGATTGGAACCGTTTAGGACGTGAATAATAACTTGTGGTGCCTCGTGCACCCCCTGCCAAGTACCTTACCGGTTGATTGCAGGGTAAGATGTAGATGTAGAAATGTAACTATATATTTTAACTTATTGACCCCGAAATCCCTCTTGGACCAATTGTTGTAGCAGTAAATCGAATTTTACTTGTGCATGTTTCGTGAGCGTCTTTGAATGACTCCAAATCTCCCAGGAACGGGAGATATTTTTATTTTATTATCGTAAACCAGGCAAGATGGTTTCACCATTACCATTTTGGATAAAGTGAATTTATTTTTTAACTCGGGAACCCAAAAAACTTCAGAGTACCAATTTAATGTGGTCTAGCGTGTATTAAAATTTTGGTAAATTTAGTAACGTGGTTTGAATCTGACAGAGTTGTACTACAGGCAACTCTCTCGCTACAACGAATGTCACAATTTATACAAAATTTCTTAAAATCGCCAATAGATAGAGTTGCTCCATGAGCCAATGGGCTTTTAGGTATAATTTGGAGGGAATAAAAGGCACTTACACAGTTGATTTACCTTAAATAAGGGATGATAAAAATCCATGATGCACATCTCAAATCGGTAGCTTTACAATATGGACGCCATTCAAAGATGGCTTCATGTAGACTAATAGCTCATATCTCAGCTCCCATTTGTCCGATTTCAATTTTCTTTTTTTTAGTTTGACAGACAATATTTACTCCTTTATGTATCTTACAGTTTTTTTCATAAACCCAATGCTTTTCCCGGGAAAAGCACAAAATATTTGTTTTCGGAAAAAATAGATTGCATTTTGCTGAATTACATAAAAACGGATAAGAATTTGGAAAAATGGACCGGACTAAGATAAAAAGCAGAATTTTATGAGCTTTCGATTCATACCTTGGAAAGTTATCTATGTGTAAACGCCTCTGAGTAAGGAACGGAATTATTTTCCTTAGCATGTATTAAATGATAATAGATGTACCTAGATATAACAGTTATAATTTTCAGTACAATTAATAAATGTCTGCACTGTTCTTTTGTTGTCGCATTGTAAATTATAAATAATAAATGAAGTGAGAGTGGTTTGCATTGTAATTTTTCTTTAATTAATAGTATAAAAGATGTAAAATAACGATGGACGTCCATAACCGGTAGCTTTCGGTTATGATGATCATTTAAAGATTGCCGTCGTTGATTACTTTAAACTGTAAATATCGTAGCTCCCATTTTTCTAATTTCAACGTGTTTTCTTTTTTTCTCTTCAGAAAGGAAAACAAACATTTTAATTTCACAGAAAATCTGAGCTCTAAGTAGTGATTAGTTAATTTATTTTTGTTTTGCCAATTTTGGTTCGGGAGCGGCTATTTACATTGTAGTATCTTATGACATAGTTGTCTTTTACTTACTGTTTTTCCCGCCTAACCCCCAATGGAGGACCGTTGCGCTCTTCACCACCGGCGGACCCGTCGTGTTCCGGTTTGATATCGGGCATCATAGTGAATGTCCTATTGGTTCACGATCTCACCCGCTCACAACCATTTTCATTTATTTTTTCCTTTTTACTGCTGATTAATGCATTTATGCTATTACTATTTACATTTTATTGAATCGTCAGCTGCAAATTAGATAAAGAAATCCCTTGTAATAACACAAAAATATTAATACAGATCTCCTTCACTCGAGTCTGATTCGGGATGTAAGTGAAAAGGGTCATAAGGTAGATAGTCATTTCCTCTTTCTTTAAGAATCTGGTTTCCACACTCTTTCGAACTGCAGGCCGGGGTACACCTAAGTTTGTTTGAGAGGCAAGCGGTAAAGTTTGGGTCACTTACAACTAAGCAACCCAAGAACAGCGTCGGGAGCAGGGGAACCAATCTTCTACAATATGGTAAGTTTTCCGTCTTTTTCAACCATCTAATGCATTACCATCTGTTGAGTCAGGAACTTCGGGAAAATGTTCTAAACTTCTTCTCCAAATCACAGATTGGTAATTTGATCTTAACGTGTGTGTTGGTACAAAAAGTCTTGGCAGTGTGGTAGCTGCCCATAATTAGAAGCCCCCTTTTTCATTCTAAAGATAAAGTACCCCAGTTCGTTGACTTTGCTAATTTTCGTGTTTGCAAAATACATCTGACTTTTGAATAATATCGAAGACTTCTTTTTCAAGTTTCCAGTCGATACAAAGAGAAGAAAAAGCATTAGGTATTCTATACTCCTCATCACAATCTTTAGAGACTTAAGCTTCCCCTGGCCAATGAAAGCACTTATTGTGTCACTGTGCATAAGGAATCTAAAACCTGTGATCCTACTGAGGAGGCTAGATTAGATAAGTTAAGGATTCCAGCATTGTTCTTGGTCACAGGCTGGACGAAAAACTGACCTTTTAAACGTCTTGACAAGTTGAGGGATATTACCAAATCATTCGTGTCATCTGAAATACAAACAACCGATGTGTAATTCTTAAATGCATGTTGATCATGAAGTAGCATCCTTGTGTCAGCCTATTCTTAGGATGATGTAAGGTCAGTCACTTCTTCTGTGCTGTCAAGAGCGATTCTTACACAGCGTTCCTCTCTTGTAGCATAAATAATCTTATTACAAGGTTTCTCATTGGTTGGTAAGTGGGCCCAACTATCAATCAAATATTCTGTAAGCTTGCTTTTAAATTCGCTGTTTCTCAGTAGCCTCCTCCAGTTCTTAATTGGATGGCCTGCCTTGATGTTGTCAAATATTATTCCAGTTTCTGAGCCACGGCAGGATCTTTCTGAAGATTTAATGTACTTTGACGTGTAAACGTCAAAAACAACATCTACCCTTTCATTTCTTTGACTTAAATTCAAAACCTGTGCTAGAAAAGCCTTAGAAAGTTCTCCAAAGGTCAGATTTTCAACATGAACTCTCTGAAGCAAAGCACACTACACGCATAGGGATTCGAATAATCTTCACAAGGTAATATCTTTTTCTCCATGCGCTTTCCAAAGACAGCTTTATTTGTTTTCTTCAAAGACCCATCATAGTTTGCCAGTAACCAAGGAACAGGACCAAGGGGACGAGAGAAAACCTCGTACATGTCACGTTCCCGATTTTGGGCAATAAGGATCACTTTCCTCAACAAATTTCTATCTAATTCCAAAATTATCTCCTTCTTTGATGTATTTTTCTTAGCAACCCGAGTGAACAGCATAGAAAAAGTCTTCCAGTTAGTTTTCTTGATGGATACATAGAAATCTTCACCTTTTTCTATTCGTTCGATTTGGAAGTTGTGGTAAGCTTTTTCCCCTTTTCTCTTGGCCATTTCTTCTGGTACAACACCACCCAAAGACAAACTTAAGAGGTCGGATGGATCTCTTTCAAAGATATGTATCCAATTGCTTTCAAGAAGTTCCATCAATGCACACACGTCCTTCTCGCCTCTTTTAACCCTTGCAGAACTGAGGTCAGGGTGGTGACGCTTCGTCGTGCTACAGAAAGGTGTTTGGCGAAGTCTTCCAAGGGCTAAAGCACGATATTCGGCTGTTAGGTAGTAACGATAAACTGTTCCAGGCTCAATGCAAGATGTTAAAAAATAATAATTTCACTTCCACGATGTTAAACGTTACGTGCACATAACACGATATGCTTTCCAAACCATACGTCAAACTGTAAATTATATTACAATTTATTCCCACTTCATTCTATGCCCCTGCTTCATGGCAATGTTGACTCCAAGTCGATCAGACCTGCGCTTTCCCGGAGATTTTCCGTTCCTTACTCAGAAGCGTTTACACATCGATATATTTCCAAGGTCCCGGCGCTAATAGCCCATGTGTGCTGTGCGCCGTAAAACCATATATCATCATCATTTCCAAGGTATGAATCGAAAGCTCATAAAATTCTGCTTTTTTTCTTAGACGGTCAATTTTTCCAAATTCTTATCCGTTTTTATGTAATTCAGCAAAATGCAATCTATTTTTTCTAAAACAGATATTTTATGCTTTTCCCGGGAAAAGCATTGGGTTTATGAAAAAACTGTAAAATACATAAAGGAGTAAATATTTTCTGTCGAACTACAAAAAAAGGGAAATTGAAATCGGACAAATGGGAGCTGAGATATGAGCTATTAGTCTACATATATATCAGTTTTTAAACAGAAACTATTTCTATCAATCATAGACAATAAATGACCACATAGTAAATATTGTATTATTTAATTGTAAATTACTGTGCGACTTATACATCTTACAAAGCAAAACAGAAAGNCTCCACTGTACTCTTCGTATAAAGTTAAATTTNGATATANTATATATCTAGCTTCCCTAGAGCGTAACANTGTATATAATTCACAANACTTTAGATTGTAGCATAACTGTACCTTTTTGTCATTTTTCTTCTTCTTCCTAAAGGGTGCAATCATAATTATAGCTACCTGCGAGTAGCTCGATTTGCTCCCTCCAATCGAATGTGTAGGCATAATAGTTACATATTGAATGTATGCAAATTATATATATTTCTATTTTGTATGTATACAGCTTGGTAAATACATTTACTTACTTACTTAGGTACTTATAAAGTCGTTATCCGCCATCTTTGAATGGCCACCATATTGTAAAGCTACCGATTTGAGATGTCTATCATGGATTTTCATCATCCCTGACATAAGGTAAATCAACTGTGTAAGTGCGATTTATTCTCTCCGAATTCTACCCAAACCCTTAGATTACCATTTTTGTATCTAGTTCAATTTTGTGTGTGTGTTAGTTTGCACCATCGATTGACCTGAATGGAGTACAAATAAGTATATTTCAGTATTTTATTCACACTGAGCTTTCCTGGTTTTATTTCGTACAAGTCCACAATAGTACAGTACGTCTTCCGATAAAGTATTTTACACCTCTGGGCTGAGAAATGCTCTTAAATCAAACTCATTCCTTCACTAAATATTATCACCGGTTTTACCTTTTGTTGAGCTAGGATACTTTAAAACATCACCTTACCAGTGGACGCATTTGCTTATATCTTGAAGCAACGCAATCTGTTTTTCAGATAGTTTTGAAGAGTGAATATTATCCTCAACTGCAACTAACCAGGAGATAAACGTGTGTCTTAACGGTCTTGGATACTGTTACAACGAAACGGTTACACACAAGTTTACCATTGCTTGGACTCATACCAAAACCTCCCTTTGTTATGCGTCACTCAAAGGTACCAAATCTGGTTGACTGTGCACCAGATATGAAATATTTTCTCACTTAAAATATAATTACAAAGTAAAGATCCCATTTATATACGAAGGGGCTATATTTTGTTTGCAAATTAACACGTGTCAGCCTTACACCTAACCTTAAACTTTTTACCGAGATCATACCTAGAACTGTAGAATGTTCTTATCGCTTACATTTATTGGTTTGTTTGAAGAATGTAATGTATATTCTGCAATGTGCTTTATCGTTGCTTTTAATCCAGAGGTTTCTATCTCAGTTGGTGACTAATCTATTGTATGTACTATTCTACCATGACACAACTAGCTCCTCTACTCTATACTGTTTGTTTTTATTATGATAGTCATTCACATTTATACTTGCCCTGTTTTACAGATATGATTTTGGCATTATCTTCATTCAGCTCTACATTAAATCAAAATGTCTTAAAAAAGTGTTGTTTGTTGTCTCAGTGGAGTTTTCTTCCTTGGCCATTTGGTTTTGTTGTTTTATTCCGTAAACACTCGAGCTAAGCTTCTGGTTTCAGTTAAACTTCTTTGAAAAGAGATCTTCAATGTCAGACGTCTTATAAATAGTTCACTTCAATTGTAATTGTAGCGGTTGTTCCAAGACTATAAAATTAAAAATAATGACCTAATCTTCCTTGGACATTCGGATACAGCCTTTTAATGTATCTCGAACGAGTTTGGAATGAATGAAGCTAGCGAAAAAGATGTATTTTAGTTGCTAATTTGAAAACCATATCTACTGTACGAATAAGCAACACAATAATAAATGAAATACTTTCGAGGCCATACCAACTGTTGTTGAGAGGCGAAAATTACCCTTAGGTTTCATCTTATTGATACAAAATAAATTATTAAAAGATAATTTTGCTAAGGATAACAGTGTGAAGGTATGCCACAGTCAGACATACGATCGTACATCCCGATATAGCCACCCATTATTAGCGGAAACATGGCAACTGTGCACTTCCTTGAGGTTGGCACCACTGACACTTTGCGATATTTGATCATACGTAAGCTAGCTTTGAAAGTGTAAACATCTCAGTTTTTTTTTTTTTTTTAGAGGTTAGTGCACCGGGAACCGCCTGTGGGCATTACTTCCGGTGCGTCTTGTTTATGGCCACATTTGTGCATACACTTAGGACAACACAAGTGATTGCTCAGACGTATGCCAACACAACTGCACACTTAGGACAGCACACAAGAATAACACTAATCCTAGCCAGGAATCGAACCTGGGACCTCCGGCGTGCAATGCCACGGGACTAACCACTAGGCTACCGGGGCCGGACGAACATCTCAGTTTGTTTACACTTACAATTACGATACAACGTTGTCACATCGGCGTTCACCGGCTGATGTACCACGAAATACACGGAACGGCATGATTTTCTACGAATTTCTTTCAAAATTTGTGGGAATGCCCGCACTAAAACGCAGAAAATATTAAAAGAAGGGTGCAAACCTATGGCATCGAGATAAAACTAGTGTAAAAGAGGACACTATTCAACCGACGATATGTCCGATATTAGTACGGGAAGGTAACTCTAAATAGAGGCACTCTAAGTAGGAGGTCACACAACATCCTCAAAAATGTTCAAACTACTTTTAAGTCCATTATCAATCACAGCGTTAGTTTTTGTGGATGATTTGTCATTCTAAACAACCACGATTCTTAGTGAGTCGAACGTATATGTGAATCAAGAACAGGTTTCTAAAATAATCTGTTCATGAACAGGCTGCCGCGGGTCCATCAGTTGTGTTTACAGACATTTTAAAGTGCTATGTATCTTCCGTTCCTCGAGGATAGTTTCTCTTTCAAGGTAAGTATTTTTCGTGCAGTAAGGTATCAACAGCAACAGGATGAATTTTACTATGCCATTAACAATATGAACCAGAAACATTAAAAAATGGGACATTTTTATCTGAAGAAAAAAATACTACACCGAATGGAATTAAAAGAAAAACATATAACTACGTCAATCACACAACTGCCTGAGCGACGGACGCTATCTGAATAATGCGGAACTGCGCTATATCGAAGAAAATATCTCTCACTCTAGCGTTTTTCGATGTCTTTAGATTAGAAAAAATGTCAAATTGATCGTTGCTATTCTGTTTCAGTGATCCAGAGTTGAAGAATTATCAAAATTGAATGCACCACCACTACAGCTACAAAATTAATGATCAAACTGTTTACCTATTTGACAAGTAAAAAACACTGAATTTTCACGTACCTTTTTTCAGTGCTCCAGTTTTTGTTTTTAGCTGTATATATTACCGCTGTAATTAAAAACAATTAACGATGTGGGAGCTTAGGAAATGCTGAGATAACCCTCTCTCTCTCTAAGTTTCACGGCGCTTCTCAGTACTTGCTGGTGTGCGCCTATCACTTGTGTATTTATTTCTTGTTTTTGGTTATTTGTCTTCTTTCCTTTAGGTATTTTTCCATTTTGGGTAAAAAAAATAATTCCTTTGGGTATTTTTCTTTTCCTTGGTGAATTTCCTGCTCTCAGTAGTTATTATTATTAGTTTTTTTTATTATTTTAGAATCTTTGGGTGCTGTTTATGTACTTTATTAATGCCGGGAAAATGTCTTCTTTTGATAATACATTTTTCCTTGTCATTTCATATTTATGTTTGTTTAGTTGTGCTTTTAGATTATCTCTATGTGTTTCATAAGCCGGGCATTGAATTAAGTAGTTTCTATATTGTTGCATTTTTGACATGTTGCTTTTGGTGATAATCTGAATTTATGTAGATATTAATTCAGTTGTATGTGTCCCATTCTGAGTCGACTATATAGGACTTCGGTTTTTCGATTTATTTGGCTTTGCCGTGGTGGTGGAGAGTCTATTGTTGTCCTATAATGTTGTCCTTTATCCATTGTGTTCCACTGCTTATTCCATTCCATATGTATTACCTTTTTATGTTTCTATTGCGTTCTTCCCACGTCATTACTGTTACGGTGGCTTCTTGTTCATTGTGTGCCTGTCTTGCTAATCCGTCTGCCTCTTCATTTCCAGAAATCCCTTTATGTCCAGGTATCCACATGAGTTGTATATGTTTTCCTTGTTTTTGTAGTTCTCTATGATGTATTAAAATGTCCATCACTATTGTATATGTTAATGGTCTACGTGTTGTATTTAAACTTTGTACTGACGAATGGTAATCTTTTAATATTATTGCTTCTTCTATACCAGTTTCTTTTATTATGATCAGGGCTTGTTGAACTGCTTTTATTTTTCCTATGTATGCGTTATGTCCTGCTATTATTACAAAGGATTTGTTTATCTGTAGTTGAGGGATATATATTGCTCCTGTTGTGTGGTTATTGTCTTCTTTATGTGAACCATCCGTGTACATTTTATTGTGCTTTCTGTTGTATGTTCAGGGGGTTTCTATTTCATATTTCTGCTGCCTGGTAAAGTAAGTCAGTAACTCATTTGCTATTTTTTGTGGTTCTATTTCCATCTCTCCATTTATTTTTAACGCTCGGGGTATGTCTGTGTAAGGCTTTTGTAGCTTGATTTTCCATAATTTGGTTAGTGTTATTTGGTTGTTTTGTTCTGAACATATTTTCCTCCAGTATCTTCTTCTAGTTTCATTAATGTATTTTCTTGTTTCTGCTCTGGCTTTTTTATATTCTATTGAAAGATTTATTTCATAACGTCTGCGTAGTCTATTTAGAATGTTATTTCTGTTTTGAATCATTCGTCCCACCATGGTGAAGGCCTGTTTATTATTCTGTTTTTGTATATTTGGTTGTTTTTTTTTATTATTTCCATTGTGCCTTTTGCTAATTGTTCTGCTAGGTTGTGCAAATTTGTGTTTTCTGTTTCTTCTGATATTATTTCTTCTACTTCCTGTCTATATTTTCCCCAGTTTGTCTTTTTTAGGTTGTATTTTTTTTCTGGTACTTATCCAGTGCCTCTATATCCCATTAATCTGCAATTCTGTAGGGTAGTGATCGCTGTCCATTAGTGTATGATGTATGGTCCAAGTATAATTACGGAAGTGTGGCGTAATGAACGCAAAGTCTAATACTTCACACTTTCCACTATTAATTTCAATTCTGGTAGGTGTTTTATCTGATGCCAGGATCATATTTGACTGGTTTAGGATCTCACTTATGTATCTTCCTGTAGTATTGTATTCTTTGGACCCCTATAGTGGCGAATGAGCATTAAAATCCCCCATTATTATCAGTCTGTCTTTAGGATTGTTAAGCAGTCGTTCTATGACAGTTTTCAACAAAGTTGTGTTTGCATAGACGAGTCTTGTTATGAAGGTTGGTTGGACTAATACTTGTACTGTAATTACCTGATATTGTTCTGTTGATTCCATGTCTATAATTGTTGTTGGTATCTTGTTTTTTGTGAATATAGCTAATCCTCCTCCTCGACGGTTTATTCTATCTTGCCTATGTGTTTTGTATCCTGCAATGTGCACTCGATCTGTTGGTTGTAACCATGTTTCTGTGATGCCCAGTATGTCCGGTTTGTGTGTGAAACAAAAATATCTAAGTAGCTTGGGTTTCACGCTCCTCGCATTCCATGTCATCAGTTTTAGAGGCGTCATGATTTGTGATATTGTGTATTTCCTGTAAATCTGTTGGATCAATACGGAAGCCATATCCCGTAAATGATGATTTGCAGCATCAATGGGCCCGTACATTTTTCTGTTTTACTTGGAATGCTTCATTTCTTATTGTTATTAGGTTCTTTTGAATTTCTGATGGAAATTTGAAACTTTTTGTAGTTGTTGTATCGTTGGTAAATTTTGCTCAATTGTGTTTGACAATATCTTGTTTACTTTGGGAGTTTGTACTATGGCTGTCCATTGTATCTGGCAGATGGGTTGGTTATGTCCCTTGCTTCTCTGAATGTTATCTTGTTCTTTGTAGCGTATTCTAGTACGTGTTGGGTTCTTTTCCTTATTTCACACTCTAGTGACTTTGCATCATGTTCATTTTTACAGTTTATGCACTTTTTAGTTGTTCCTGTTCACTGATCACCGGGGTGTTTGTCTGCACATTTGTGACAGGTTGTTTCTGCCTCACAATATTTTTGTGTGTGACCAAAACGGTAACAGTTGTAACACTGTATTGGTCTTGGTATGTATGGTTCCACGGGATATTTCTCGTAGCCTAATTTGATGTTTTCTGGTCTGTTTTCTGTGAATACAATTATAGTTGTGATTAATGGTATTACTTTCCCTTCCCTTTTTATGGTAAGGATTTTAACAGAGTACATTTTAATGTTATGTTCCCTTAGCTCTTCTTCTATTTCTTCTTCCGTTATCCCCTTTTCTAGTTTTTTAATTACCCCTTTTAATTCATTGTTTGTTCCTGTCAGTTTTGTTATTTCACACTGTATTTTCTCTCCATCTAAAGTAGTACAAGTAGTATGTGTTTTACCTTTTGTCCTCTGCCGTTTCGTATTTCTAGTATATTTGGTTTCCCTTCTAAATTTGTTAATACCTTTTTTAGGTGAATGCTACTTTTCTATTCAATTACACTTTGTTCTTCTAGAAACGTTAACTTTACTATACATTCGGTATTCCACATCTGTTGTTTTGGTTGTTCACTTGTTAGTGATTTGGCTTCTTCTTCTGCCTTATCAAATTTGGTCTTTTTTTGTGGCTTCCCCAATGGTGATCTAGATCTATCTTTAACCTTGCTCATCGTCAAAGAGTTTCTAAACCACGGTTTGAGCATGGTAAAATGTCGTTGATTTTTGAATTCTCCAGAAATTTCTAGAGAGAGAGAGAGAGCACGTTTTAAGCAGCTAAATTAAACACGTCCGCTAAGTTTCACTGTTCAAAAACGAATCAAATGCTGAGATAAAAACAAAATTAACTTGATTCAGTGATCCAGCGTTGCCAAATTTCCAAAACTGTGTTTCTTTGACTCTTGAATCTTCTACGAGTCTGATTCGACTCTTGAACCTCTGAAGTCCATTTAAAATGGAAAAAATTGCTTCTCTATATTAACTTCAGAGATGGCCTTGTTACAAAAGTTTCCCATACTTGATATATCAAATCCAAATTAAAACGGCATGAATTTTTCAGTTTGCAAATGGAAAATGACTTAACTGTACTGACTTTTGTTATTGTATATAAGCCTCATTGCTATCGCATTACAAATATCGACTCTCTCGGTACTGTAACAAAAGTAACTTGGAAGTTTACGTAACCATAGTAAAACTTAGCTAGTCAGTAGCGTTAGTATTGTTATTAGTCACAATAAATAAATAAAATATATAACCNAATAACAAATTAAATAGTGTGAACATAATCAACAAAACGGGAAATGTAAAAGTTTTAGTATTACATAGCGTGTTCGTTTGTTATTTTATATTACTGTTATGGTAACAATAAAACACATTAAATAAAATTTCAGTTTTCTTATAGCGTATGAATAATTTCAAAAGCTCTCTGAAACTGAATTATAGGATAAATAGAAGCTACACTATTTCAAAATGGTTTTGTGCTAACTGGTTTGACAGATTTAATATTAAGATTGCAGTACTTACAATAGTTTTACATAATTAAAATTGTATTAATATAAAAATGAAAATGTGTTATGTGTAAGGATCAGATGGTCCAAATTCGTCAACCCTTTCACAAATCTATATTTTTTAAAGATCCATATATAACAATTTGGTGAAACAGGCGAGCACACACTGAAAACAGGTATAGTAACCACACTACCTTTACGTAATAAAGAATTTGCGATATCTATGACTAAAGAAAGCATACTATTTTTAAGTTATCACTATTTCGTCATTTTACGTATATTGTTCAGCAGGAGTTACACAAGGTGTTTCCAAATGGGAAGCTCAGACCATAGCCGGACATCGGGAAATGTATGTGTTCTCGTATTTAATTAGTACGTGCACAGTTCACGTAATTACGTTAGGTCTCTTTTCCTTCGGTTTCTGGTCGGCGTCGTGTTCCGGTATGCGGGATTATACAGCGGAAAGCACCAACCAAGCGTAGTAAGAGCATTCCTCGCTCAACGCACGAGTAATATTCACGTTACCTCTTCATTGGAGGGGGTTTTCCTCGGACAGTCGTTATAAAATGAGGAAAAACTCATTCTGGTTTCTTTTTTACTTAGCGAAAGTTTAGGAACGTCATTTTCGTTTTCACGTTGCGATGTCGATCAAGGAATGGCTTCCGGTTGAAAATTGGCCAACTGTTTGTCGTCTCGATTTTGAGTTTACAAGATACTGTACATTAATGCCAAACATGGACCCTATGAGTGGGTACGAATTTGTGCATATTAATGGTTAGTTTTGATTAATGTCCGGTCACTTATAATAATTATTAATCAAACATAAAGCGTGAAGTTATTTTATTTCTAATAGCATTTCTGTGCATAAATTATAAAATTGGGTATTTAGGCGTACACAAGTAATGAGACATGCAATTATTCAAGTACTTTTATGGGGATAGAAAAACAATGAGCTAATAGGTTATTTCGGGAACCACTTCAATCAGACATTTCGAAAATAGGCCTATATGTGAAAATATATATTTGCTTTAACCGATTTAGTAGTGTCAGTTAAAGGGCATTTTTTTAACTCTTTCGCAGCTTAAAGGCTTAAACGGTACAGTACCCATTTTGCATTCTTAATTGTAAAAAAAATGTAGCGGAATAGTTTGTTACTCTAAATTGAGGTGACATGGGACTAAGTCGCATGACATATTCGCGTGTAGAGAACCTGTCTACACTAAAAAATGTGTCGCTCTTGTCAGTGCCATTCAAGCAGGGTTGCCAGAACTTTAAAACACGCTTATCGTATATTGACAACAAAATGTTCGTATATCAATGATTTAGTATCGTACAAGTTATTAATGTACTGCCATTATTAACGAATTATAAAACCGAATTTATGGAGATTAATTTAATGTCACATATTTATTAAATTTCCACATGTNTTATTTAAAAAAACAGCGTTTTCTAAATAAGATCGTATATTTACGTACGATACCAAAGCATNGATCGTATACCGTACAAGAGCATAAAAGTATCGTATGAATACGATAGTTATCGTACAAATGGCAACACTGCATTCAAGATGTGAGAAAAGGATAGTTACTACAGCGTTAGTGTTCAAAGCAAAAAGACGCCCAAGGCGGTTTTGGAGTCGTCTGATTGGTTCAGAGTCATCCGACTTCATGTCTACACTCGTTTGACAAAGTCATATGGCCTAGTCGAGCGACATTCCTTTGATAAATACCGACAACTCCTGGAAACAAGAAACAAGCGTCGCATGAGTGACCTCTTTTGTCATCTGACTCCGTGTCGCGCGACCATATGATACGGTCGCGCGACATGAGGTCACGCCAATCTAGACCTGCTTTAGAATATGCAAGCCCACACAAGTACGTCAGATTTTTTAATCTTTACAATTAACTGATGTGTTTTTACATGGAATATATTTTTACTGTTTTACTGGTGCGATTCCCCACACAAGATTGGGTGTTGTAAATGTTTCGTCTCGTAAAACAACACAATATAGAAATAAAGGCTGGCATATCTTGAAATGTGAAATCTTGGTGCCTTTGTACTCGTTTTATCTAGGCGGCCAAAATTGAAAACTAAATGGACAAAAGAAATGTACCATAAGGTAACATTAAGACGATTGGATCTTCAACGTTTTCCCTAACAAATAGTTAGAATAGAATCATTCAGTCCTATCCTCTTAGTTCAAAGAACAGTTTGGCTTAGTCCCATCAAAGGTAAGTTTGTCTCCTCCTTCTGTCACCTCCAATGTCGTGGAAAGAAAAACAACCGCTAATATTTGTTTAGCAATACAATACTAGTAAATATGGAGAAACTAAACCTGATCAAACTGCACCGCAGTCTTCTCAAAGTATTCGAAACTTTTATATTTATCGTGTTCAAAGTTCAAAAGCCACGTAAAAAAGTAGTTTGCATGGCTGAGCTGTCAGCAGACGCCGGAAGATCAAAGTACAGATAAATAAGTCTCATGTTTACTGCGTGAGGGTCAAACATGAGCAGTTCAAGCAGATTGCCTTGCTTTACGTGAAGTTTACCGGTCTGTGCCTGCTTACAATTTATCTCAGTAAGCCTCCTAGAATGGAAATGCCTTGTGGCCTAGTTTGCCGACATATATGTTGTTTCATGTCTACATGCATTATAACTCCATTGTATGACGGGATACCAAACAAGTTGGTGAACCGTCAGAGGGATGGGTATTTATTTCATGCGATCATTTTGCAGCTACATTCATGTCTTACTATCATTAGTCTACTGTTAATTTTTGTGTTCAGTTAGCTTCAAAATGCTGCATACAACTTTTTCCGAGTGAACGCAGAGAAACCCTGCTACTTATGGACCGTGAAAATCGATACGCTAATTTGAGTTCCAATTCACGGACTGTGACACAGTGAGGACTGTTTTTTGTGTCTTGAAACGAAGAGAGTGTGTGATCAAACGTAACATTTCCAATCGTTGATAGTGACTACTGATTAGTGGGATTTTCCCAGAGCTACACGGAAAAAAATAGTTAGTTGCTCCAACCAGCTTGCAGGGTTGATTTTGGTTTTACCCAGTAGCTGGTTGAAACAACCATCTCATA
>KZ869243.1:0-17545 GCA_003456935.1 Machilis hrabei | reverse complement strand
CATAACTACAGAGTACAGATTTTACATGCCGAAATTAGGTCCCGGCAATTTAATGTCTTTGTTATTTTTTATCTCCTTACACAGGTATTAGGGAGTGCCTGACACCCTCGGCAACCCCTGTGCGCACGCCTTTGTGTGCAGCGTATATAACCAGCCATATTTCACATTGTGTTTTTTTCAAGTGTGTGTATGTTAAAAGAGTGTGCAAAGCAATGCTGCATGTGTTGTGTACGTATCACTACAGCAACATCCTAAAACTTTTTTTTTCCTATTT
The DNA here is from genome assembly GCA_003456935.1 of Machilis hrabei. Classification (NCBI taxonomy): domain Eukaryota; kingdom Metazoa; phylum Arthropoda; class Insecta; order Archaeognatha; family Machilidae; genus Machilis; species Machilis hrabei. The sequence goes on along the minus strand of KZ869243.1, from coordinate 17,271 downwards.
CAGTACTGGGGACTGGAGGAAACTGTCAGCTGACAGAATTTCTTCTCTACCAACTTCTTTTGAGAACCTTCCAGCAGCCACAGCAAGGCCTTGGGTATCCACCGATAACGGCCCTCAAGAACAACGCCCTCACAGGTCAACTTGGACTGGGGAATAACCTCATTCCTGCTCTAAACCCCTATCAGTTTGGAGCACCTACCTACGAGCCGTCAACCTACACCATAACGGGTACAACCACGATAACAAAGACTCTGAGCACAACAGTTCCTCTCATCTTTGGCGTCAAGAGAATTCTTACAACGCTGACGGATTTAAAAACGGAAGTTATAACTACAACTGAAACGAGAACAACCTCTAAGTTAGTGATACCTACAGCTTTCCCAGCGTTGCCACTTTTCTCTTCTCCCGCCATTCCAATTTCGTCTCACATTCCCGAGTCGGTGGACAATGTCGTCGTAAAGACTGTTTATGTTACGAAGCCTTCTGCAGAAGATCTAAGTCCAACACAAATTGCAGGAATTAAGGCAGATTTGGAACAAGAAATAATGTTCAATGATGAACCGAAAGAAGACGAAGAAGAAGAGGANGAGGAGGAAATAAATGAAAGGATAGAAGTACCGGAACCAGAAAAAGAACAAGTGATCCCAACACCTAAAGAAGCACTAAGCTTGAAAAGCAAGATTGTGGGTCGTCTCAGGCCGAAGAGACATGTCATTAAACCTTCGAAAGTGAAAAAAGTACTTCAAACAACTGACCAAATTGCATCTTCGCCAATTTCTAGTAAAGTGAATTTGCGTCACGAACTGGACAGTTCTATCGTCATTGATGGTACAGAAATAGTACCTAGTTTTTCTTCAAATGCAAATTCTGAAACGATGGCTCTTCCGTCATCTTTGAGAGGAAACTTCGCGCTCAAATCAAGTCCCGTTGTAGTGAGAAACAGTGAAAGTGCATTTCTATCTACAAGCACAGTCACGGTTACTGTCACGCAAATCTTAACCGTGACATTAACAAAAAGCGAGTGTTAAATACTGACTCAAATGGTAATAATTAAATATTGCATCAACAAACAAAAATAAATGGAGACAATGGTTGTTTTAACTTTAAATAATTAATTAGTGTATTATTTTAATGACAATATAANCAGGAGAAAACCAAAGCGAAAGAAAACGCGTTCGTAAATTATGTATGACATACTTTTTATAAAATCCGAGTATAGTTTTTAGTAGTAGAACATGGGTACATTTGTTAACAATGAAGCTTAGCTTAGTGTATATGTTGTTGTGCCAAAATTTTGGCTTTGTCAATGTTCGTTCTGTACTTTAATGGCATACAAAACGACATAAATAGACCCCTTTCGAATATTTTACCATGTAATAAGGCCCAGATACATTCATTGTGAGCTACCAATACAAGTAATTATTTATAATATGTAGTATTCTGTGTGAATGTGTAGTTTCTTGGTTTACTATAATTCACTTTGTGTTGTAAATACTTTGAAAAGTGTCTAAGTCTTGCGAACAATTCAGTCAAAGTAACTTAAGTTATTTTAATGTTCTGAATACATTTTTTGTTTAGTATTTCAGTAATATTACCGTTTGCTTCAAGACAAATGCAGTCAAAATATGTGACCTGCTTTTATTTCATGCACGTTTATTGACGTACGGTCGAGACTGAAAATTGTTAAAGTGTTTAAAAGTTGAGTTCGTTCTTAATATGGCGTACAACGAGGTATACTGACTTATTGCTGTACTTGTAATATACCGTTTATGTTTTTATACATTGCTAAAATAATTCCCTGGGTGGCGGCATAAAGTAAAAGTCAAAATAAAGGCGTTTTAATTTTCATTCGTGACCACAAATCAGCCTGGTGATGGCACTTACGAAATTAGATGTTAGTACTCTAATGTAAGATGATATTGTAATCTTCTTCTTAGGAACTGTCTGATTTGATTGAAGCTTGTCGTGTTAACAGGTACGAAAGGATGAAATAGAAATTGTAAGCTTGCTGTGTGGTAAGAGTTGTAGCGCTATCACTGTTCACACTAGACTGAAAGCCACTAATGTGTGTTAAAGAGTAAATGTTTGTTGTGAGTTTAATTCACATTTGTAGGAAGGTTATTTTTCTTTACTTTTTCTTTATATCATATGATAATTGACTGTAAATACGCAAAGACTTCTCGATTTGTACTTATTTTACTTTCTACAGTATTTCCTTCCTACTTATTGTTTGCTTAGCTACATTTTTGAGGCTTTACTTTTATAACTTGTACTTCTCGAAATTGATAATGATTAAATTAAATCTAAGTAAATGACCGTATCATTAATTGGGCAAATACTGAAAATGAAACGTACTTATTTTGACATTGCTCAACAAACAGATCAGGATTGTCAACACTTTTGGTGTGACGGAGATCTTTCTGATAACTAAGCGCTTCAATCAAAATTCTGCCGTGCTTCAACTATAACGAGCGTTTTTCCACGACATTGACTAGCAATATTACGTGTTTTAGAGAATTTTTGAAAGTGTGTTCTTTATTCCTTTTTTGTCGTTAATCTCTGCTACTTGACAATATCTAATCGATTCATTAGCTTCATTGCTGGCATCAACGTTTGTACTGTATTTAGTAGTTTTTGAGGTTTCCCACCTCCAGGGCAGAAATCACTCTCCCAGACAGCAAATAACTCTGTTTTTTGTTAACGTGGATATAATCTGGGAAATTAAGTGAAAAACCTAGAACAATATTTTGAGTTTATTTTGCTGTAAAAGTTTCTCAACGAAATTAAAATCTAATATGCGTAATTTTGTTTATTCTCCTATTTTGCTTAAAACCGAAATAGGCAAGATACATGTAACATTTAAATTAATGTCAGAATAAATTACACAAATATATATTATTGACTGTGTTCTATGTTTCTCACTTAAAAATTCTCGAATATCCTCCACATAAGCAGAAACAGAGCAATGTGTTGCCTGGGAGCATGATGAACCCTGGCAAGTTTTTTTAACCACTTCGATTTTCTAGCTTAATATAGAATTACGTTCTGCTGAAGGAGAGGCAGTGTCTAATGGAAAGAAATGTCCATCAACGACTCAAACAAAAGCTGCTTCAGGCAAAGTATTTCACTGGACAAAATTTATGTGTTCAAATTTGTATATACAGGGTGCATAGGAAAGTCCCTTTATCCTGGAATAACTCGCCAACGGAGAGAGCTACAGCTTTGCAACTTATATAACNAAGTGATGCTCTACAACTTTTTAATTTGAAATTTTGCGCTATCTCTTTTATTTGTCGATTTAGAATTGCTAACTTCCAAATTGCACCACTAGAGGCGCTTCTATTGGTAGCATCGGATCGGGCGTAGTCACTTTATTATAGTGTTATATAAGTTGCAAAGCTGTAGCTCTCTCCATTGGCGAGTTATTCCAGGATAAAGGGACTTTCCTATGCACCCTGTATATAGATGTAAAATTTGTCTAAAGAAATTCTAATCAATAAGTTCCGCTTCAATACACCAGTTAGCACATATTACTTTGAATTACATTTTCCATATACATTTGTGATAAGATGTTTACCGCTCTATAGTACCATAAGAACGCCTACATTTCCCTCGACTCGGTAATAATCACGCTATTCGTGGACAGTATACGTATTTATTTTGTGAATGTATTCGTTTTGCCCTGTGCTGCCTCCCTCCCACTCGACGATATTATAATTTAGAAAAAATTTTTTTTTATTATTTTTGATGTGTGGTATATTTGTTTGCTAATAGTTTATATAGTTAATATAAAGTGAGTCAAACGTTTGTGGATACTGTATATATTGAAAAATATTTTAGTGATTAAGCAACCCTCTGTAAATATTAATAATGTAATTAGCCTACCTGGTAAGGCAAATAAATGTTAAGTACACATTGTTTGATTGTTATTTATTAACTGAATTTACCTAAATGTGATGTGTTTTCTTCTACAGATAGAACATTGTTCAGAGCAACGAAATGTATATGAGAATAGAGTTCTCATCCTTCCACCATTTTTTAAGGTTGCTGCAATGAGTATGGATCAAGAAACTGTAGATTCAAACTCGGATAACTGGGACATTTTTAATGAAGCCAGTAAAGTTTAATTGCACATGTTGATTAAGGGGGCCGTCTACCTGTTGTCAGATAAGCCTTGCAGACGTTGCGCTCTAAGCAAATATTTAAAGAAATACTAGCTTTTTCATGATATTTTTTAACCAACACTTAGGTCACTTATATATTTGTCTCTATCGTATTTTCATGCCACATAATTTATATTTTCTATTTTTTAAAAAAAGGGTATGATTTTTACTCTTTTTCCAAAAATAGTGAGTTTTCGTGGTGTTTTAAAAGTGATACTTTGTAGAAATACATCAGCCAGACTAGGATTACGATGTAGATTAGAACTTCGTGAGAATATTGGTGTAAAAAATATATGGTCACCACACGAATTATAGCTAATATCGTCTAACTGACGAAAAAAGGTGGGAACGAAAACGACGGGTGAGGTGGGGGGGTTGGACCGGTTGGTCAAGGGGAGTTGTAAGGAAGAAGGAAGGTAGGTGATGTTAGTTCCTTCTTTTGCCATCAACCAGCAAAAGTAAAAGTCAACTGGAAAAATATTTTCTTCTGAGGGTAGACGGCCCCCTTAAATAAAAATAAAAATCAAATTTTGAAGTAAAATATAGTTCCCACGGCCTTTTAGATTTCATTTATGGATGAACAACATTTATAGTGTGACTTATCATTTTAGTGTTAATTTATTGATGTTTCTGTTAGTGAAGGCTCCACGAGGCGTGACAAGTGTTTAAGGAAAGCTGTTGCCAAGGTGATTTTTCCTGAGAAGGCATTCTCACTGTTCAATTACAGTAAAAAAAAAATGTATAAATATTTTCAGCACTGATGTAAACGCTTGCCACGCCTCGCCTCTTATGAAAACAACATTTGTACTTTATGTAAAGCTTTTGTCAAGACGAGTGAATAATATTTCGTATTACTAAATTTATTATTTTAAAAGGTTGTAGAACATTATGATCATTTTGATTGTTAGTAGCGTATTCCAAATCTTTTTCTTGCTTTTAGTGCAATTAAATGCTGCAGTACTTTGTCACATTCGCAACACACAGAGTAAAACAAATAGTATACCATACATTCGGACCACACACACCAGTGACTTCCGAAATTGGCGCTGTTTCTAGTGGAGTATTCTATCATTGGTTCCTAGTACTTTAGTTCTTCTGATTCCAAAACTAACGCTGTTTGATTAAATTGTACCTCTTAAAGCAGTTTGAGCGATCCCTAAGTTTCGAGCGATAACCTTTTCCTATTTATAGTTTCAGAATCGCTTAATACATTGCGCTTATAACAAATGTACGTTACGACACTAAGCACGGACTTATCGTCGGTTGAATTTTAGCCTGAGAATTTTAGATGAATAATATTGGTTAAGCAAAAAAAAAAAAAAAACATTCACCTAGTACTACTGATAAACGTGTTAAATGTCCTCTTGTATAGACCTTGTGCTACAGCCGCCATGTTGGAAAATGGCGGTTGAAAACCAGTTTTTTACATTAATTTATAAAACTGATTTTTCTTCAAAAAGGCCTTAAACAAAAGTTATTAAGCATTGCATATCCTCTAGAAAAGGTTGTTCTTATCATTTTTGTCGATAAGTTTCAAGATAAGCCCAGAAAAGGGTTTAAAGTATGAGGCTATTTTATCCCATACACACGCTGCACAGCAACCGGTTAGTAATCAATTTCCTATCACTATAGTCTTGACTTTAGCGATTTAATTATAACTGTTATGTGGCACAAGCTATGTTCTGTCGGGCTTGTTTAGCCGATTCTACTTAGTTTCGGAGCTCGGCAATGCTAACTTACATTACTACTACAGTAACACTCTATTCCTCAGCCATCCCTCATCTATGTCATTCAAGAATTCAGATTCGTGGTTTCGGCAACTTTTTGGAGTATAACTTAGAAGCAGTCCGGTGAAGACCGAAACGTTGACAGTGACTAACAAAGTGAAAGCGTATAAAAAAAACCTTTTTCACCCAAGTAATGCAGAGTCGGAAAAAAAAATGGATTCTTCAATTCATTCAACTTTAGTTTACTATGTACTGCTGCTGAAGTTAAGTAACTGCGCTTAATCTCTGGACAAAAACAAAAATGGCAGTCATTTGCACAGCGAAAGCGCAGTACTAAAAGCAATATATTAAGAGTTGATAGTGAGCCGATCTGTTTGGTGTAGTAGTTACAGTAAAGGCCTCTAGATCAATAAATTGCAGAATCAATTCGTACATGGAGTCGGGCGTTTGATGTGCGAATGTTTTATTGAATATCACCTTCAACACGATTTTAGTTAGTATAGTAGACCCTGGTGACCTAAAAATGTGGTCTGGATGCAGATCAATAAATTGTCAAATTCATTAAATCTGAAATTGTTGGAAGTAGACAGCATCAGGTACAGTACATAATATATCACAGCAATTAACCGATCCACTAAGATCATTACAACATTGCAATAAAGAGTATTATTAAATGTTTTTGCAATCAACATACTCCCAAAACAAATTATAATCTTATTCATCTCAAACTAGTTGCCAAGTCGATTTTGCTGTATCATTACTATATATTCGATAGCATAGTATTTTAATTTTAGGCTAAATTCCTGAATAGTTTTGTATGTTAACGTGACCAACCAGTCAGTTGATCAACCAATTTTACACCATACAGTACGACTCGCTAATTCAGTGTGTACGCCCCATTTAAAAAACTCTCAAACTAAAAAATGTTCTGTTTTGATTGTAACAAGTGGCCCTCATAAAATGTGTATTTTAAAATTACAATAGAGATTCTTAATGGCAAATTCACATCGACAGTGGAGGTATACTTCGGTGTGATTCACGCTCGTAACAGATATACTATCACCAAAGAAAGTAGAAATGAAGTTGCAACTTGTAACGCACAACAATACATTACAATGACAATAGTTTCTTCTGTTTCACTCAATACAACTGACGAGATCACACCTGCATTGTTTTGTTATGACTTGTTACTGACACTCTTCTTTGTCAGTGAGGAATTATGGAAGCATTATGCAATTGATGACTATATCTGCTTTGGGCAGAATAAGTGAGAAATGACAGGGCTATTAAAAACATGGCATGTGAAATGACAAACGTTCACGTGACTTGGATAACACAACACAACACACAGCGATAACAAACAGGATATGTCGCAGTAAGAAACCGTTATCACTTGAATGGAGAAAGTAATAGTAGCCCGCCCCTTTACTCTACGTGAGGCGAAGGTATGTGGTACACTGCTAAAAGGAATTTAATTTACGTATTTCCTTTATTACTGTAGTTTATTACTTACGTTACAGTAGTTTAGAATAAGTAGTATGCAAACATCAAATTAATTTTTTGTCGCTATGTGGAATCCAAAAGTGATTCCTACAACGTAGCTTACGTGTAAATTCCACGAATGATCATTACTAACAATAACGCCAAGATATTTATACTCATTTACAACATTTGGGACTTTCCTTTGTAAGACTTGTCACGTATGAATGTATAACATTTTCATTTATTTGCATATAAAAACATAAGACTAAATTTTTTACAGTAAAATCGAAGCATATACTAATTAGTTTGCTGCAAGCTTTGTTCTAAAACACTACGAAAAGGACATTTATTTTGTTCAGTTTAACATTTGAAGTAGAAATAATAAGAACTGAAATTGATCTTATTGTAATTACGTGGTAAATCTGAACCAAAGGAAAATAACCAATATTGTTTAATGAAAAATCAAAATACGAACCTTAAAGAACTTATATGAACTGTGCTACTGCCTCGATTCGACTTTTGAAACAAGTAACTTAGACTGACTCAATTATTCACACCTAGTCAGATCGGACCGGGCCGAATAACAAGCTTCAAGAATCGGGTTAATCCAGGCTGAGCTGATTTTTTTTTTGTAAAATAAAGTGAATATACAGTTTGTGGTAGTTGTCATTTGAACAACACATGATACGGTACATAGTATAAAATAATACGACTTTATGTTCCACACATTCTTAAAAACAATATTATGAAAGCTCAGAGTTACTTCATTTCTTTCAACAGCGTTGATGGACACTTGAGTAGTTGAATAAGCATCATAGTTTCTGTCCAGTCAACGTTTACTAGATCTGTGATGCGCGAATTGTGAAATTATAGCCGATATGTGCGACTGAGCTTAGACAAATGAACTTACGTGATAGGACACAATGCACTTTTTTTTAATCCAAACCACTTTTGCCAATACGCCCGGTTCTGGGCTTCTGTTTGGCAATTTACAGTCTCCTCTGACGTCAACAGTGATATTATGAGTTACGAGAAATTTCTGACCATGCGCATTATGGCAATGGGCATTCGTTTCACAGTATGATTGTCTGAGAAGGGAAATATGTAATCCAATAACGATGAAACAGAAGATTTAAAAATAATAAACATTAATTTCAACCACACTGATCATGCGACCAATCTAACTTTTCTAGCAATTATTACTACGTCTTTCCCTATATTTTTTAATGAATGGCTAATCTCCCCAGTGAACGCCTAATCTTTGTATGTAATCGCTTGTTTGCTTACTGGTCGTTGCATTTACTGACGAGAGTAAAGTCAGTAACTATTGTCTAAGATAAAGTGTAATCTTGTATTAGGTACATGAAAGTTGTTGGCCTACATCACATCAAAGTCTGCAGTTCTGTATAACATGGTAAGTGTCAAATGTCTTGTAGCCCATTTTGATTGCAATTTATGCCGGCGTGTTTTTTAAGTGCTAGAAACATCAGAGATGTAAGATGTATTTCTTGTTATGATTTTCAGAAATGATATCTTCCCAAAACAAAGTTACTGAACACCTCAGGTTCTAAAAAGAGTCTTTTAGATACTTTACCTTTAAAATGTTACCAGCTTTGTCTCACAAGGGATGTTATAGCTGCGATTTGGACGAATCTTGGTTATTGTAAAGCAATAGTTAAAGAACATGTACAGTACTGGTAAGGCACTATGACGCCGTATTCATAAAAAGTAGAGAAAATTGGGATTATAGTCCGTTGATCTTTAAAGCACCAGCGGTTGGTGTTGTCCAGCCATAGAGGGATCGTCTTGTAATGAAATTGTCCAGGCTTCGATTCTGGCAATTGGTAATTTTTTCGTTTATACACGGAGAAAAATGGTTGGTTGCAGTGACCACTCAATTTGGTAGTTGGTTATGAACAGTTTGCGACAACCATGCGATTGGACAGTATGACCAATTCGTACGTTACTGGAACTGACTGCATATTTGACTACACTATGAGATGGTTGTTTCAACCAGCTACTGGGTAAAACCAAAATCAACCCTGCAAGCTGGTTGGAGCAACTAACTATTTTTTTCCGTTATTGTGATCACTTCCTTACTGAAAATATACACTTATTGCAGTGTAAAACTATTTAGTCAATGGAATGTATAAGTAAAGTGTTTCGTTGTGAGACAATTGCGTTCAGGGCAAGGGCACACTCGTCAAACGTTAGTCACTGTCTAGCAGCATCACAATCTAGATATATTAGTGGAATCAAGTCAGATGGATCATGCACTTCTGTACTTGTTGCAGAGGCGGAATGATCTCTTTCTAGACTGTAATGACGCTAGACAGCGACTAACGTTTGACGAGTGTGCCCTTGCCCTGAACGCAAGTGTTAAAGCTTCGGCGCGCCTTAGTGGGTTTTCAGCCGAGAAATTTCCGTTGTATGCTTCTTATGAAACCCAATGGTGCAACGCCCACTACAGTGCAGAGCGCCGTACCTCGCCGAACCACGGTGTTGAAATTCCGCGCCAGAAGTCTTGGGGTTTCTAGAGAAGATTTTTTTCCTTTCACTGCCCTGCTCCACGTGTCTGTGTACGTGGCAGACGGAAGGAATCAGGTAAGCAATGTACTCTCGTGTAATTCCGACATCACTCGGATGTCTTCGGTTCGTGCAGACGTGCAACCCTCGGGGGAAGGCGGATGGAATATTTCACACGGCGGTTCGGCGAGGAGCGTTATATGGGTGGACCCACGGTGGAAGGCGCATGGAATATTCCACACATTGGTTCAGCGAGGCGTTGTTCGGCTCGCCTTAGTGAGCTTTCAGCTTAAAACCATGCATCTGTCTGATGCAAATGTGTGTTGTACAGTACTCACAAAGAATCACTTTACTCACACATTTCAATTGATTAAAAAGTTTTACACTGCTATAAATATCTCTTTTCAGTGTCTAATTATTTAACAATAACTAGATTTGGGTACTTCTGTTACACACATGGTACGTTACATTGTTGTGGACATAGAAGTAGCACCTGTACAAGATAGAAAAAAAAATATAGACCACAACCGGGATCGAACCCGGGACGCCTCGAGTACACAACCAGCTCTCTAACACTATGCCACGCCGGTAACTACTGTGTGAGTGGTTAACGGACAGTATGAGGGAGCGCATGTTACTTTACCTCCAATTTTCTCGGCCATTTATGAATATGGTGTCATATTGCACTGACGTGCAACATCCGTACACTGCCCTTATCAGAGACACTAGAAGACGAATGAAAATATATTTTAATTACAAACAACAAAAACAAGAAGTTTACAAGGTAAAGTATTTTAAAATAATACATCTACACAATTTAATAAATTCTGAACTCAAAATATTTACTTCAAACATCGTGTTAATCTGTGCACTTATTATGCAATAACTGCTCGCCGAAAGGAAGCTAAATGCCGAGTAATGCCGGTTCTACAGTAGACTGGGCATCGGGAGTTCGTAGTCGGGAGAGCCGTTACCCAGCATTAAATTTCCTGTCTGGAGGGTAATTGTAAGTCGGGAGCAGACTTAATCATTGCCTATACTTTTGCTTCGATTCCACGGGGCAGGAAATCAATCACTTTTCAGAAGCAACATAATGCACAAATATAACACGAAGAAGGAGGAAACGAGTAGAAAACAATGGACGACAAATTTGTAATTAATGCTGTGGAGTGTTTTATACGATAAATGTGGTCCTGATAAAAATAAGTGAACTTAAGGTAAAAATGTCAAACTCTAGATAAATCTGTCGATGTAGATATGAGCTTCAAGAGTTTTTTTCATTGGCCAGAATGTTACGAGTCGGGACGTCATTTGTATTGCTAGTTTCAGTGTTTGATTTCTGCCACGACTGACAATTCTCGAATTCGGAACCACTGTAAAACGGCCATAATTGCTCTCCCAACTTCGAACTGCCGGTTCACGCTCCACTGTAGACAGGGTTGGTCAAGATACAGCCCAGACAGCACAATTGTTCTCAGGATATCCTCAATGTCCCGTTTACGTCCACGGCAATATGGGATATCCACAGGATATCCACAACGTACATCTACATCCATTATACACTGAAGTGACAAAACTCATGGGATACGTACCTAATATCGAGTAGGACCTCCTCTAGCTCGGTGAAGAGCAGCAACTCGACGTGGCATAGACTCGACAACTCGGCGGATTTCATCTGAAGATATTTGCAGGCATTCCGACTGGAGAGCCTCCCACAACAATTGCGTGGTTGTGTGAGGTGTACGAATCCTTGCACGAATTGGCCTTTCAAGCATATCCCAAATGTATTCAATGGGGTTCATATCGGGCGATCGGGGAGGCCAAATAATTCGCTGGAATTGTCCTGAATATTCGTCAAACCATTCTCGAGCAATTCTGACCCGATGGCATGGCGCATTGCAGATGATAACCTAGCAGCTGGACATAGCGATGGCCGGTCAGTGAGGTGTCTCATTTAACCAAAGGCCCCAAACCATGCAAACCACGTAAATGCACCCCACACCATTATGGAGCTACCACCGGCCTGGACAGTCCCTTGTTGACACGTTGGGTCCATGGATTCGTGGGGTCTACGCCAGACTCTAACCCTACCATCAGCCCGTATCCACTGGAATCGAGATTCATCAGACCACGTGACCTTTTTCCAGTCATCGACGGCCCAATGGACGTGTTCGCGGGCCCTGGCACGGCGTTGTTGCCGATGTCTCATTACGAGTAATGGCAGGCACCCTAGTCGGTCGTCTGCTGCCATATCCCATCGATGCCAGATTTCGTCGCACTGTTCTCATTGAAACATCTGTATCATCACGTCCCTCATTCAATTCAGCTGTCATTTGACGTAAGACAATTTGTCTGTTAGCGGTTATCTATCATCCTACCCAGACGCCGTTGGTCCCTCCCGTTCATTGAGCAGGCGTGGCCGACCACTAAGTTGTCCGTGGTGGGAGGTAATAATGTTCTCCCTCCAGTTGATACTCCCGGTAGATAGACCCTTGACACCGTAGACCGAGCGAGAGATGTTGAATGCGGCAACCACCTCCGATATTGAATGTCCCATCCTTCTCGCGCCACACACCACACCACGTTCAAAATCCGATAACTCTCGTTGCACAGCCATTATCAAAGTAAACGACCTTCCTTCCGTAACACTCAAATTAGAGTAACTGAACGTAATGACACCGATCCGCCTATTCATATCATTTGCACGCCGGCGATGCTACCTCTCGCCATGAATTTTGTCACCTCAGTAAATTTCCGCAATGGATATCCATAGGATATCCTGTTTACATCCACTACATCCGTTTCACCGTACATATGTAATCTATTTATATAGGACTGCAACAGCTTTTAATAATAAATTAAATATCTGGATATTACGTAAGAAAAATAACGCAATGGTTACAGTGCTCGCTCAGTAATCCAAGGTCTTCCTCCTGTCGCAAGAACGAATCCCACAGTCACCATCTTTTTTTTCATAATACATTAAATCGTACAGAAAGCTCCCTATCGATATCGTAAATGAAAATAAATAACGTAAATTTTTATATTGCTCAAATTTAGCTTCAATATCCATAAAATGTCCCTATGGATATCCTATGAATATCCGTAGAATGTTCTGTGGATGGACATTTTGATATCCTGTGGGTATCCTATGGATATCCTTGTGCTGTGTGGGAGGTTGATGAGTATCATAGATACAAGGCACATGATACTTTAGGTTGGAGTATCATTGATACTTTATGTTGGAGTATCTTTGATACATGGTACAAGATACTTTCAGTTTGGATAAAAAAGTTACAAGATACATAGAACAGATATGCCACTCATATTATATCACTCTATCTTTCACTTAGCTGGACCAGGGTTTGTTTAAAAATACTTTTAACATCCTTTCAAGATATTCAGGTATTTTATTTATTGTTATTCATGAAATGATTCGATTTCATTACATTCAATACTACTGTTATTAAATAAAAAGAACAAAATTAATCAAACTAAAAACGACACCATTTGTTTTCTGAGATAGCTTGAGTTAAATTCGTCACTCAGATTGCTCCTATAAGGACAGTTTAAAATTGTAGAAAACGAGAACAGTCGCTCTACTGCCACACTGGATGGAAGTGTGTGTGGTATTGTATTGGATGAACATTTTTCGATATTCCTTCCTCCCCAGACAGCAGAATAAGCTTGATTCCAACTTGCAGCAAGCTTGCCATGTCAAGCCAATAAGCTTACAGCAAGTTTGCCATGGCAAGCTTGATTCAAGCAACGATGTTTACACTTGTTCAGCTTGTTTTATGCTAGTCGTGGTAAGCTTGCAACAAACTTATCGTGGCAATCTTTTACCGAGGGAAGCCAAAATCAAGCTTATGTTAAGTTTGCCGTAGGCTTGTCATTTCGAAGTTACCGCGGCAAGCTTAAGTTAAGTTTGCTGCAGGCTTGTCATTTCGAAGTTACCGCGGCAAGCTTAAGTTAAGTTAGCCGTAGGCTTCTAATTTCAAGTTACCGTGGCAAGTCAAAACCAAGTGAAAGCTAAGCTGGTCATAAGCTTACGTGCTGTCTGGGTCGTGATTATATCAGTCTCCTTGTCTTCAAGAAATAGGAACACTTCAATTTGGACCTTGCTTGTTTTCTTATTTGTGACGGATCTTTTTATTAGCCCGTTACTTGGATTTTGTTATGAATTATGCGAAAGTTTTTTTCTTTCCTCCACAGGAATCGTTCGATAATTTTTTTTCTTTTTCGTTCTTTTATTCTACTTTTTTTCCTGGTATGTGATGGTCTTGTTTGTTTGGGTGAGTGTTACGTGATCGTGCGATCTTTTGTCCACGTTGTGAAATGTTTTGGGTAGTCGAAATAATTTTATTTTCCTATTTTGTGTATTTTGATCGGTATGTTACCTTATTAGCTTAAAGTTGGGGTAACTGTATTTTCTTCACTAAACATATTTTTACCTGCACCATATCCGAGACACCGGTTCCGTTGTCAATATTTGAATGGCAGGTACCTGTTGGTGCAGTGTGTGAACGCCCTCTAACAATGATTGGATGGTCGTTTGGTTAGTACCTTGGCAAGCCTCAGTGCAGCGCCAAAAATTTACATCTGGAGCGTGGTATATAAGGAAGTGCATTTAGTCAACGTCAGTGCAGTCTGTATGGTGACGCCAAGCTATTGGTCTCTATTGGGGACAGTTCTGCTGCAATAGTTACAGGTAGTTTATGACCTTATTATTGGTTCCGGTGGACGAAGTCAGAAATACGCCAGCATCGCCTAACTTCGTGGTGTTTTGTTTACAAGCCTTAACTTCAAAGACTTATGACCACAGATGGTGAAATATTGCGCAAACATCGACCTTGTTTCATGTGGCCTGAATGGGCTCGTGTCAATAAAAGCAGTGCAGGTGATCTTGTTGTTTTCTGTGTATTCAGACGCCTTACCTGAGCCAATTTCAAGTGCAATTACGAGGTGGTGGGCGTGAGGATTGTGTACGTAACTTTCCTTTTTTTTGTTTATTTGCCAGTCAAGTTTTGAACGTATATTTGATGCAGGCGTTTGGATATTCGCCTTTTGTTTTTTTATAAAATATCCTGGCGCTCAAATTTTCTTTGGTGTTTGTAGTTGACTTGTGTAAAGCAAATCTGGTCCTTGACCCACGGCCTACGCAGACTGTGTTGCTAGCAAGGGCCTTTAGGCGTCCAAGTCAACTACCAATACTTCTGTTTTACGGTGGTTGTTTATTTGCTAGCCACTATATATTTTTTCTATCAAATTTTTTTTTTCAAAACGCCTATTGTTTATTTCTGCGCAAGTTACCACACTTGCGGGCCATTGGTGTCCACCGCATATTTTCCTAGTCGATTTCATTTTCCACGAAGATGATGTTCTACTTGTCACCCTTTACTGGATTGCTTGGATACATTTCAGCGTCCTGTCCTGGATATTATGCTGCCACCTTTAGGAACAGTTCTGAGGTTCTGGAATTTTGACAACCACTTCAGCTTGAACGGCAGATGGCAACAGGTAATGAGGATGGCATCCACCATATCCACATCGAGATGCAGTGCGCTGTCAATTTTTTTTACTGCTGCCAGCAGGCCGGTCACTAAAGGATTGCAGAGAATAAATGTCCTGTTCATCTTCATTTCACTAACAATAAGAGTCAGATTCAGCTATAACAGGCATGGCAGCAAATCCCCGTAGAACACTTCTCCTTGCAAACAGTCCAAGGTTGTGGGCAGCGGCTTGGATACTTCTAAGAACTCCTTAAGGAATTACAGTGGCTCCTTGAAGGGCGACAGACGGTCGGTGACCTTTTCAACAAGCGACGGAAGTTTGCAAGTGGCATTGCAAAACCACTGAACAATACCAGGTATTGATCAACGGCTTTACGAATTGAGCTAAACGAAATGATCTTTATGTGAGCGAGGCAACTTTACCTAACGTTGTACCCCTACTTGTTGAGTGATTTTTGGAAAATAATTTTGAAAATTAAAAATATCTTTCCATGGATGGGCAACATACAGGTGATACAAAATACATCAGTTTTAGGAACATTGATACAAGATACAAATACGTATCACTATACATGTATCAGAGATTCTGCCCAACTCTGACTATAGAACCGTCATAATAATTTTCCAGAAAACACTTCTTTAATCTTTCATAAGGAAAAGGTCGTTTATATTTCTTTAAAAAACATCGAACATTGTCGTCTGCCAAATGCGAATTTAAGTTTTCGTCTCGTGCTTTTTTTCTCAAACGATGAAGTGCTTTTAGTTGGACGTCTATATATTACATTCTAGTACACAATCAATTTCAAACAATGGTATTTCTATTTTCTAATGAAGAAAAATCGCCATCTGCTCCAGTCAACCATAAAGTAGTGTCCATTGTTTGCAGTTCAGAAGTTGGGTGTACAACATTGCTTTGGACAGCCAGAGGCACATTTATTTATATTGACATATTCGAAGACAATGAATGGGAAGTGATAAAATAACTACTGATATTAATGTCTAAAATGGAAAACACGTGCTGCATATTGTACTCACTTAACATAATTAAGAAGTAAGGGCCCCTATAAAAAACAACAACAACAATAGTGTGTTAAACTACCAGAGAATGACATAACTCAATGCTCTTTTGTTTCTCGCATGACACAGGAAAGAAAAGACGTGCTATTTAATGTTCTGTTTTTATATGCGTGTTCACAGTTTGACGTATGGAACTGTGACGGATCTAAATACTTTAAAATTAATATTCACTGAAACCTGTTCAGTATGTCAAACAAATGCATGGAAATGAATTTTTCAAAGTTAGATAAAAATGCGTAATGTATAAGTAAATTGACTTAAACGTTAAATTAACTATATACAAACCTTATAGTGTTCTTGTCATTATGAATATGATATTCGTCTTTGTGTCTTTATTTGTGGGCGAAGAGTAGGCTACAGGCTGGCCGCTTTTCCCCTTAACTCTTGTCAAGATTACACTTACAGTATGGAATTATAGTGAAAATGTTTACAAAAAAAATATCACGGAAAGAAAACAAAATCACACTCGTGTATATTCTAATAAAATGGATTTCAAGTCACGAAAACACTTCTATATAAAAATAGTAACAAAGTTCAGAGCTATATTTTAAAGAATTGATAGGGGAAACTTAGAAACAGAAAAGAATATTACTTGCTCGAAAGGTATCGCCAGTATGCCATTCTGAACGATTTGCTGCTTTTTAGATTCTACAAGTGTAGTGGTAGGTCGTTCCATAATCTAGCTGCTTGTACATAGAAGGAGTTGGGAGAGAAATGAGATCTGTCAATAGGTACAAGGAGCTGTTTATTTTGCCTCGTGTTATGAGGGTGCGTTGTGTTTAA
>KZ869241.1:65883-81842 GCA_003456935.1 Machilis hrabei | reverse complement strand
AAAATTTGGTTTAAAAATATTTAACTACAGCGGAATTATTAATGCTTAAAGTTTTCCGTTTAGCATGGGACAGTGAACTCAAACCTTNTATACTGGCCCGAGCGGCCAGTATGATATAACTGCAGTTTTCATGACCAGTTTTTAGGGTTTAATTTTACTTTAACTTTAGTTTTAAGCTTCGTTGAATAATGTCATCGAATCTCTTCTCCATTGGTGATTCTGACGACTGATGAGGTTGTGCAAGATGGCTGTTATTCTGAATGCCAGTTGTTCTAAATCTGCTATAGAGTTACTTTAAGTTGAACAAGACATTCATGTAAAAAGACAAAACAGATCGTGTTGAATATGTACCACAAGTGACTCGACGAGAATCAGTAGCAAGACGTGGTAAAGAGAATAGCAGAGAGTGTGTTCGCTTGCCATGAGGCTGGATACGTCCCTTTTTTCTCGAGTTGACGAGAAGTATAGTTTTTTTTTTGTATGATAGTATGCAGTGCAAAAACTATCGTTTTTCTTTTGTAAACGAGAAATCGTATTTAAATGTTTTGTCAGCCATGCTCCCGACATTTTAATTTGTATTTACGAATACTCTGAAACAAAAATGCATTCTTATAATAAAAAGTACTTACTTCTCGTTGTTAAGGGGTGCCACGTATATGGGTAAAACTCCTCCGGGAGACACGGCCACCGGGCCGAACTTTTTGCCGCCGGCCAGAGCCTGACCGCACGTCGAGTAGACGTCTAAACTGACGGCCGAAGGAAGTTTTTGGGACAACAGCAGCACTAAATCGGTCAGTTTCTCTAACAAGTCTTTCTTCTCGTGACGCACGTGCAGTTTGAGGACAAAATCGCCTTTTTCCACTTTGGCTACGTACTGAAAAATAAGAACGAACTGTAAATCAAGAAAAACAAAGCAGCATTTAGATCAATTCTGAACCCAAGGGCCTGGTAATCAATTTGTTGTACATGCCCACTAGGCAGGACTCGTGTACAATAGCAATATACATGAAGTAAAGACAACAGTTCACAATAACAAGGGTACAAACCAGACTGAAGGGATTTACAGATTTCATTTTAGCTGTTTTTTTGCATCTTTTGTGTATTCATCAAGTAAAACCTTGTTAATCTGGACTAATTGGGGGAATAGTTATCCGGATCATTGAAAGTCCAGACGTTGGGGCCCGAATTTCTGTCAAACTGNGACGAAGGCATGAAAGAAAGTTCGGGTGATGACCGACCGTTTGCCCAGCTGGAAGTTTTAACAATGTAACAGAAAGTTTATAATTTCATTTTTAATTATGGGTCAAAGTAATGGTGATTTCACGATGTAAAGAAGAAAGGAAATCTGAAGAAACTTCCAGGCGAGATCTGCCAGTGACAATTCATGTGAATAAAACACATTGACTGAGTTTTTATTAAGAAACACTTTTAAAATGAATTCATATTAAAGTTACAGACAAAACCTTAATTACTGAATATTTTATTAAAACTATCTGCCACATGAAACCATGTTTCGTTGTTTGTTTTTTCTGTCTTTTTTTCCGGGGTTTTCCAGGTTAACCTGAAGTCTGGTCAGGATTAACTGCATTTGTGTCAAATTTTGAGTTCATTGACGAGAGAGACACTAGGTAACCCAAAGAGACAGGGATGAAAATATCTACTAAAATGTGAGAACTGATAAATATATATTTTACTGTTTTATAAAAAGGTTTTACAAATTCTCTAAAAACTTTTACGTACGCAAAAATTATTTTTATTACACGACAGAAGCACAGAGAAAACTCGTCGAAACAGATTTCCTGCAATAAAAAGAAACTAGATGGATCGTCCGTATTACTAATCACAGTTCTCAACTCCAAGCTCATTAATATTTTGTTGATTCTTACTTACAGTTTTACCTTTTTTTTTCTCTCTTATTCATGTCTTGTTTCTAATAACGGTATTTCATAAGCGAATACATTTTTTTTTTAAATTACAGTGTCAGTATTTTCATTGTTCTGTGATATTTATTTTTGGTATACACTATTACAGGATAACACAAGTATGACATTTCAGTGCATAAAAGTATAGAAGTGACACGATTCTGTTTTGTCTAACTGCACTAGTACAAAGTCCACACTAGATAGCAATTAATGCCAAGTGTTTGACATTCGAAGAGCACGTTCGTAAACGATCCGTGACTGAGTCTCGGCCTGTGGTTTTATTTTACGCTTTTATAATGAGCTTGGGCTACACAAAAACATCCTTTCTTCTGACCTACTAAGCAATAAGCAAAGTTTTCCATTATTAAGAAAATTATTTATTACTAAATTCATCAGGCTCAATTCATTTTTAAGTAAACAATCCCTTTGTTAATAAAGAAGGAAACTTTGAACATAAAACTTAAAAAATAAATTACGTTACTCTATAAAAAAGTAAGCAGATTCACTATAATGTATGTAACCAGTTCTTACTATAAAACCACAAAGTCAGATGGGAAGCACTGCCTCGATCCTGGCGTCAGTTATCACCCAAAGTTAGCGCCCCAAACGAGCGACCACGGCAAACTTTACGGCTCGGCCAGATTTAACTCCAGAGGTTAACTTTTCAACCAAGGGTAGCTAAGCTGAGATTGTCTTTTGCAATTTTTTTTTTAGTTCCGTTTTAAAACTAAAAGGCTAACTGTTTTTTTTTCCCAAACAAACATATTTTCATTAATATTTGCCTTTTAACCTCTTCGCCCATCATCCAAGTGCCAAACAACTCCCGCTTAAAGTTTGCATCGTTTCGACACTGCACGTTATTAGACGAAAACTGAAAATAAACATAGGAAGGGATCTAACACTTTTTATGCACATTAATTAAACCTTTCTACAAATGTTTTTCCGTACGATATATTTTAAAGCATTCCAGAACGTAAAGGGCAACAGTGCACTTTTGTTTTGTTTTTTTGTAACCACAACATTGACATCATTGACATCACTTGATGCAATATCTGACACATCACTATCAAAAATAGCTCAATATTGAGCATATTCGTCCTCCTTCAACACTCTGTCAGCCATAATAAATTTACTGTTACAATACTGAAGAAACAATTAACAAATGTAAACAAAAACTAGTGCTGCCACCCGTTTTTGGTCGGCACAGACGGCCGAGCGAGACGTTCGACAAATGATGCTCAAAGTTGTGAGGAAATAAATGTGTAACATTTATTTAAATCAATATTTAAGTAAAACTTAAATCATTTATGTACACGATGCACGACAAGACATTCTTTTCTCGTCACACATCACGTACATAAATTCACATCGCTCGTACGGGAGGGAACGTCCCTAGACGACGACGCTAGGAGTACTGGCGTACTTTATTATATTAAAGGGCTGCTCTAGAAACGACTATAATGTTCTTAACAATAAGTACGTAAATTCACTCCTTCACAAATTCAAAGGCCACGGCGAGTGTGGCTCCTGGAAAAGGGCAAAGTGAGAAGTGTTTACCTTTGATGGATAGGCATCTCCAGTAGCAATGAGTTGCTTGTTGGCATCGAAGAGCATCCACAGCTGCGATTCAAACTCGGATTCGTAAAGAAGATCGCTAAGTAGAGAGCTGAAACACAAATCAATACAAATAACAACACATTTATTTCTCTCTATTATAAACAAAATTAAATCATGCATTACTTACCTATTGGGAACAATTTCTGTAGCCTTTGAAATTTGAAAGTTATACGTCAACACCAATTCGTAGATCTGCCTTCCCGGAGGAATGACGTCTCTGCTTCCTAGAGGCGACACTTTCGAATCTCCCGGCCTGAAAGACGAATCGCGTTAGTGCCTTCTCTACGTAAAATGCCGACTTGTTATCCACAACATATTTGCAAGACAGTTAAGTAAAGTATTGAAGAAACAATAGGGAATGGCTTGTCATCAAATTNCAATAATGGTTGGGATCTAAAACTAGACATTTCAGTAACTACACATCACAAATTGGTGACACTAAAAACAATGTTGTTGAACCCTACTGGTAAATTTTTTTTTCTTTCTTTCTTACAACTTTTTTTTAACTTCCCTTGAGCATTGTCTGTTTGTTTCAACTTTTAACAGACTTTCCTACATACTAGAGTGATGAAATTTAGAAAACAACAGCTTAACTCTGCAATACATTCGATTATATTAAAATTTGACGGACCGATGTCGTTCTCTTCTCGAGGTGTGGGTCATCGATGTTTTTTTAAGGGAAAATTTTCCACGATTTCAAAGTTCGATACGGTATTGAAAAATACGTCGTTCCCGTAACGATGAAAACTGTACCGCTGTGTCTAGAAGCAATGCTGGCCCAAAAGAGTTATGGTCACTCAAACTATTTATTTAGAAGTGTTCCAACACGGAAATTCAGTTCAATTGATCTGTTTGGGTAACAACTTACGTTAAAGATTTAATTTCCATGACAGAATGTTTTGTGTATTACATTTTTGCATAATTGTCATTCATTCTTTAGAACGATATTTTAGAAACATTTCTTGGAACAATTACATTTTAAAAATATTCCAAAATATAATATTTAAGAATTTTAATTTGCAATTTGACATTATGCCATTTTTCTTTCTTTATCATNGACAATAACAAAAACACGAAACCATTTCCCTTCTATTGGTTGGTACATGTGAAATCTATCTAATGATGGTGAATTAAAGTATTTAACCTAAAAACAGTAACGGATCTTAAATCGTTTGGTTTACACGTGCATCGAACGACCTCGTAAAGAAATCGTTAGACCTTCGGGGCCGTGACGCGTCTCGTGTACGGTTTATTAATGCGTCGATAAAACCTGTCGTCGCTATTACGCAAAAGTTTTTTTCATCGATGTTTTTAACAACGTAAGCTTCGTATAGGATGCACGAGGGTCGAACGAAAAGTAATGCCTCCCCGACGGACGCGTTCTTTCGCTCGAGTTAGTGGCCGTGTGAAGACGTCGAGTGGCAATTGTGTAAAATGAAAACCTACGCTAAGCACTCATTAAAACAAAATGGCATGATTTAATGTTTGACTGACAAAAAAGTTTCTCAATTGAAATGACACCGTTTAGCTTAGCGCACATGTTCCTGTGAAATGCTAACAGAAGCGAAAGAACAAATCACAACTTCTGTACAATTGCCAATATCAAAAACTTTTAAGACCTCAGTTTTTCCAACTAAGATGGATGTTTGTGTAGAAACAAAACATTAGCCAGAAATATAGACAATCTAACAACAACAATATTATTCACGTCTAATAACTCAAGGTTCTGTTCCTGATCTTTTGAATTTGTTAGCAGTCATTTTACATCCCATTAAAATCATGTACTAATAAATACGTATATATTTGTTACGTGGTGATTTTAAGCAATTTCGTATCAATTGTGACAGACGCTCATTATAGCAAACGTTCATAAAGCCGAGGGCAGAAAGAGCACTACGTACGTCGCGTTCGTGCCGCGAGTGAAAAATAGCGACCTCTATTCACGATGAGACCAGCTTCACAAGAGATGTCCTAGACATGTCATACAGTGTTTGGTTCTTGATTATTTTGTCATCGTACAGTTTCCCCAGTGCTTTTCTTACATTTTCTAAACGTCAGCCGACTAGTTTTATATAAAAAGCATCTTTAAAGAGCGTGGCAACTGAATTAGCTCTAAAATCACCGACGGTAATCATACGTACCTTAGCACCTGCACGATATTTTTCAAAGATACGCTCGGGGTCACCTCTTCGTGGCGTAAAGAACTCTTGACGTCGAGTTGCAGGATGCCTTCTCCTCCGTGCATCAGGACGCGAGGATTCTCCGGTTTCAGTCCGTAAAACGCCACGCTGTAATCGACCGTGACCGAACCTAAACTGGCCCACCATTTGGCCAACACCACTTCGAGAACCAAGCCTCCCTGCAAACGAACAGAAAGTAAAAAACAAATTATTATTCCAAAGTATAGTGGACGTAATATTTAATCAAAACTTGGAATTTTTTGCTGTTTCAAAAGCTGATTATTTGAGTAGGATACAGAACTTTTTATCAGACAGGATCCCTTAAAACCTATTTCAGCTGTTTGTATCACACGGACAACTTAAATGCAAAGCACTTGGAATCATGGATTTTAATCATTTCTGCACTCCAGATGATCACGAATTTCAGCATAAACGCCAGTTATTTTAAAAGGGATATATATACTCTACATTGATGTACACACTTCACTCTACAAGGAGGTGCACTAAAGACAATTTATTGGGTTTCAAAGGGCAACTGAGTTACAGTCTTTAAAATGTAAACTCCACATATTTTACTATAATTAAGGTAGAATGTAGAAACACATAATATTCCTCTAAAGTCAAATTTTCTTCTCTGCTTTCTAACTACGATATATTATTCTATCTATTATAAAATGAGTATGTTCCACAAAATACGTTGTTTTTCTTGTTTTAAGCTCGCTACAAATACACGAATACCTCCTAAGAACCATTTCTTCTGCTTTTACACAGAAATGCAAAGCGTGCAAGTACCATTTTACGTGAAAATTTTTTGCCATTACGTATCTTCACGCTTGTTTCTGTTAAAATACTTGAAACATTATTGTAAATATTATAAATAATGTCTACACGTCATCACCCAAATGATAAACGACATTCAATCTTGCCCGACACAACTCGACCACGGCACGGGCAAATCGACTNACCCGAACGACGAAGCCTTGACACGAATCGCTATCTTCGGCGAGGGAAATTAACTTGTGAAATTCTAGAGTTTTGCAGACGAGCTGAGGTCGTAGCTGCAGACAGTGAAGAACGAATCGAGCACTCTTTTCCTGGTCCTGAGAATGGATCCTGAAAACTAGAAAGTGGAGAACATTTACAGAGAACCATTTCCATCATAAGAACTAAAGAAAGGCAAAGACGCAAATGAAAAACAAAGGAGGATGAATGAGGAGAAGAAAAAAAAGGTTGATGGAAATAGGAA
The DNA here is from genome assembly GCA_003456935.1 of Machilis hrabei. Taxonomy (NCBI): domain Eukaryota; kingdom Metazoa; phylum Arthropoda; class Insecta; order Archaeognatha; family Machilidae; genus Machilis; species Machilis hrabei. The sequence continues at coordinate 74,877 of KZ869241.1, read as the reverse complement.
ATGTAATTAAAAAAACTAAAGACTATAAAAATTAATTAATGATACATTCAGCCAATGACTCAAGAAATATAACTTGTTTATCTCCCCACGAATGAAAAAAATGCTCAAACGATACCGAACGAACTACTTTAAAAGGGACAGTCACTTCGTACATAAGTTGTTTTTTTATCGACCCAGTCCTGGAACTTTCGGACTGATTTCTCCAGACATTAATTAAACACTATTTTTCTATTTCCTAACTTAAAACTTTAAATTGTTCCCTAAACCTTTAGCTATTTTTTTAACACAAAATCTATGGCCTTAAGACACCTCTTTACTTTGGACAAAACTTCCTCGATATCCTGATACTGCATCCAGAAAGATAGGCTGTAACCTGGATGAGGCAGGACTCCCCAGGTACAGACTTGTACTTCGTGAAAAAAATAATTTTTCTCACATCTTCAGAGTTTGTACACAGACGTTCGAGTCGGTCGATCGACCGTGTGGCAATAACTCCTTCACTCACTCTCCCAGAAGACTGTCACTTGAGGCTATTCTTTGCCAAGAGATACTCAATTTCTGTTCTCTGTTTAGGGAGTAACACCGACAGCAACTCCATTTTTGTATCCCACTACTTCCACTACACTGAAACTACTTTGTTAAATGCAGTACACAAACATTATTAGGACCGATTTGCCAAAATTTAGACAAGAAACTCAAGTTCCCCTCATACATACAATTATGGTCAACACAATACCTGCCCAGGTCGCATTCTCTGGAACCATGTAGTAATGCCTCTTCATAGAACCAGGTAGAAATGCTACATTCTTGTACTCCATCTCCGGTTTTCCTTTGTCGGGCAAGGGCTCTGGTTTGATTACCGTTATGGGAACTTCAAATACTGGACCTTTCTTCGGATGGCTGATGTCGTACGCCTTTATGCTGTTCGAAAAGGAAAGGCAATAATGGATATCTATCAGTGAACATGCTGTGTTCAAATTGAATATTTATAAATGTCCTCACAGCTACCATTTATGTTTTGTATCACTGTACTACGCTACCGTTACGGCGGCATTACTCGATGCACATTAGTGAAGTGAAAACAATAATTGTGTTTAGGGCTTTTTCGGGTGTAACGTAAGTTTTCGTAGTTACGAGTTATCGTTTACTCGTACTTCCGATTTAGTTTAGACGACCTATTCGTGTGTATTTTTCGATTACGTTGATCGATTAATTTTTATGTTTATTTTGCAAGTCCACGTCATTTGCGATTCTGTGTATTTTTATTGTGCCACACGGTTTATTCTGGCGTGCAGCACGTTTCGAGAAGTATTTGAAAAAATTTGGACTCGTTGCCATGAAAGGAACGGCCGATTACAGGCAACGATCGCGTTACGTAAAGCGGTGCCCGGTTTCGAGACGCCACGTTTAACTTCCGGCCAGGCGGCAGACCTCGCGACCGACGCGGACGAATCACGGTTTCGGAACGAGCCCTAGGCCCGCTAGATGCAGCAGACGACAAAATACGACAGTTCTGCGCCGAGCAGCATTCGCTACAGTCGAACCAATCTTTCAAAACCGTCAAAATCGCCTTTTCAAGCAGCAATTACAGCGAGATAAGATACAGAAGAGCTCCAGACGGTTAAATACGGCGTTTTTACGACGACATTCATAATTTTAGGGGTTATTTTGACTTTTTAGGCAAGGCCTAGCATAAAGCCCATTTGAACAGTNNATAATTATGAACGTTGCTAATTCACCGCCGGCGAAGCAGACAATACGGCATCTATACGTCTTCTATTCCGGCAGTTGTTATCGAATTTATTATTATTCAGAGTTTTGCTGCCATTTTCTCATTCAAGATTTAAAAATGTTCGATCAACGATCGGGACTTAAAACGTACGTAAGAATGCAGTCTTCGGGACTGGCGCACTCCACTAGGAGTAAAGCTCTCTCACTTTCTATGAATTTTCATGTAGCTAGCTGGACAGACTGGTTATTCGAAACGGGCTCGAACTTATCAGATTATTGTACCTATTTCTTGAAAGTGAACAAGTGCACGTTTGGCGATATTGTGATGGTAGGCGTGTGGACCGTACAGGTATGCGCCAGTAAAAATAACGTGTTCTTTGTTCTAGTCGAATCCTGGGCTAATTTAGTACTCTGTAACCGTCGACAACCTCTCATTCTCGAGTCACGACCTCGAAGAGTATATCGGGTATGCGAAAGGTGGCACCCGACGGTAAATATATTACATCGTAGAGCTATTAAGAGTGCACGTCATACGTGGAACCACAAAACATCCAAGATGTTGAGTGAACGACACTCATTTTTGCTTAATAGCAGTACAGTGATACAAAAGAGTAACGTTTGTGATTTCTGTTTTGTGCGTGACAGCCTTTGATGCGCCCACTGTAACATGACAATAATATGTACCCTGAAAACATGTACAGTAAGAATTAACCATGTATAATGTACTTTTGAGCATCTTTTAATCAGCACGTTTTACAGTGTTCTAAATATTATGTTAACTGGAATAGAAAAAGAAGTTGGTTACCGTTCTTGTAAAATTAATAATTCGCTGAGATGTAAGTACCCCTCAAGCTTCGTCACGATACAACCGTCAAGACCTCGTTGTTGTTAGCGCAAAAGCCGTGTTTGAAGACGCTATTATTACGAACTCATTGCCACTCTTATCCCCATAGTTTACGTACGTTTTATATGGGATATCTTACGGGCTTCTCTTAAAAACTGATATTTGGTTATTCATTAATTAATTATTCTCTCTTCCTTTTCCAATTAACCTGATTCCGATAAAACATCAAATAGACAAACCTCGTGAAATGCGGTCCGGGTGGCAGTCCTCTCGGATCGATTCGCACCGAAAACACTCTGGCCAGGTACATTAAATCGAGATGGGTCGGATATTCGACCCACGATTCCGAACACGTCAACGCCAACTTCATGTCGAAATTGATTTTCTTATTGGGATCTGCAAAAAAAATATATGTATTTTTATTAGATCAATGCTGTCAACTCAAACACAATGTTTACATTTATTTCCTCTTTTTGTTTCTAAAAGTCTATTTCATTTTATGAATGGGAGACCGAGAAAATTCCTCGCTTTCATTGGGGATTGAACCAGAACCCATGAAATGCATCTCCAGCTCATGTTGGCAATCTTAGTTCAGAATTTTTGTCATTTCAGTACAATGAACATTGACTTGCAAGACATTTACCTACCGTCAACTGTTTTCTTCCCTGATATATACAATCTTCAAACCTTCTTCCTAGGTCTATGTTTAATAAGTTTGGATGCTTCCCCATTTTCTAATAAATCTCCTCCAACCAGACATTTCATGAATAATTGACTGTGTTCCAACTAATTTAATTAATCAGAATATTTTAATTCCTTACTAAATAAAATTATTATTATTACAAGCTCACTACTGTTTAAGGATTAGCTTTGAGTCTAGATCAATCCTGGTTGTATAACTAGGACACAATGGATATGTTTTTTTTATCATGGACAATACAACGCAAGAGCTGACACAGGACAGAGCTGGTATTAAAAAGATACCCTTTCAAAATACGGGTTTCCTACATTTACTCGTAACTTGCAAAGTACTGTCATCTCTCAGTACCTTTTAATGTAGGGATCACAATCATGACAAATAGACAAAGTTCATAGAACAGAAATATTTTTTCTTAGCCTTCTTCTATTTCTAGATGGCAGTAATGTATAGAAATTCCATCTTTATTAAACTCTGGTACAGTATCAACAAGATTATTGAAAGAGGAACTTGTTTGCAATTAACATGATAATTTTAAGCTATTTTACAAAAGAGGTTCTGCTTCTCGTCCATTCAAATGTAAACACAAACGTCCCGCTAGATCCAGAGCAGGCCAAAATATTTAAATTAACTTTCTTTAATAAGGCTTTACCTAAAATAACCAAACTAACCTAAAAATCAAGTATTTGCACTTTTGTTTTTTCATTATTATTTTGTCCAGAGTCAATTAAATTCACTGACGCTCTGGATCTCATGAATTTTGTAAACACAAAACATGGTGACATTCTGATTGGCTTTCATAAAATGTTTTATCTGATAAGAACTTGCGCCAAGAGTGTCTGTGGTTGGTTGTCTTAATCCTCTTACGCGGAAGGAACTGTCCTATCAAAAATTGCAGAGAAATCCCTAGAATTGGGATCTTAAACTACTCCCAAACACCATTATCTCGTGAAACATTTTCAATAATCTTGTCATAATATGCTTTCTGTCCACCAAGTAGTTCTTCAAGGTAAAAGCATTCTGTAGCTGAGCATGGAAGAAATGAATCAGGTGAGCTTTTTGCACTATTCTGTCAAACCGAGTCTAGTCAAGCTGAATGATCACTTCTAATATTTTCATTTTCGGTGACTTTTATGGTGAACAACGCTAAAATTTGTACAATACCAAAGTTTTAAAGCAATTACACATTAACTAACAACTGTGAAACAATTTAAAAGTAGACTCACCCGCTTCATCGCAATTTAACACGATCGGTTCCACGGACACGTTACATTCTTTGGGTCGTTCCAAATTGACGTTGCGCAAGTGAATCCCTTTGTTCGGCAAGTTGAGACACGTCACGTGAAAGCGCACTTCCCTCTCGCTGCAATCGCAATACGTCGTCAGGTGTTCGAACGCCTTCTCGACCTGACGGGACAAAAAAACGGGGTGAGTTTCGACCGTCCGAAAATCACGTCTCTCGTAGTTTACGCGTACGTACCTGTAGAAGCCCGTGTCCTTGGGCGAACCTGTCTATCGAATCGAGCGAATGTGCGGTGTTTTCCAGTGCACGCTTAACACTGTACGGAGAAAAACATTTTCCTTCCGCTTTCAAACCCGACAGCAGCACGGCTGAAAACAAAACAACAACAAATATTCAATGAAAAATGCAAGAAGCAGAAAAGAAATTTAACGGATAATGTATTTCATTATTTGTCAATCATTTAATAATCTACACATGTTTGAAGTTAAAACAGATATTTAGACTGGACCCAAAAGTGCAGTTGAATTTATACCTATTCAATTTTATCTGTCACTGAAAGTACAGATTCAATTTAAACACATTCTTTTAACTGTTAGCAAGAAAGATTTCTGTTTCAATCCAGGAAATACTGGAGCAACTCTCAACTCTTTACAAGGCTCAAGTTCGCCCTATTTTGAAATATTGTTCACACTTGCCCCTAAAATCAATTTTAATCTCCCCAATTCAGTTCAATGGCGAGCATTTCATTTAATCGATGACCCTCTCTCACGTCGTCGTGCAGTCTTCGGCCTTTATCACTTTTACAGTTATTTTTACGGTCGCTGCTCCGTTGATCTCGCATCTTTAATTCCTCCAGCTGCCACCAGGCAAAGTGTTGTGTGGTCAAGCGTTTTACCCAACTCTACTTTTTTCCCTCGAGTTGTCAAACTCTGGAACACGCTACCGTCAACTGTTTTCTTCCCCGATAAACACAATCTTCAAACATTCAAAACAAAGGTTCGTAAACACTTGCATTCTTCCTAGTTCTATGTTTAGTTTTGTCACTCATTGTGCTTATCGTAAAATAATTTGTTGTGCTTGTTTCATCGTCACTAGTTTGTGCAGCATTCTGAAAAAGGAACTGAAGCAAAAAGATTCCTTTTTTTGCATCTTCAAGTCGTCTGATAGCACGCAAAAAAGAAGCACTGCGACAATACTGTGACAGTAGTAATAAAACTTGCAATTTGACTTCAAATTAAGTCTNCATACTTTACATGGGGAATTACATTACTTGTTCAAGTAATTACTGACAAAACTAATGCTCGTAACATTAAATTACCCATTAAAAACAGACTCTTTAATTGCTGAAAACTTGTAGAAACCCCTTGTGTATTTTTCTGTAGAGAGAGTACATAAAAATAAACACAAGGGATAAAATATGAAAGCTGAAGACGACAGTAGAGATTTTGTCACAAAACAGTCATTTAGTATATTAGTCACAGCTGCACAAATAGATTAAAACTTTGGTTATACTGCAGGTAGCGCACTTAAACATTATTGAGAATTTTGCCATATTCAATGAAATCCAATTCTGGATTCGTATTGTTATGGCTCAAGCTAGCTTGAACAGTCGGTAGCTAAGATGGTGGTTGCAATGCCAGCACGTAAAAGGTATCCTTTATTCTTGATATAATTTTAAAAACTGTGGCATGAATCATTCATAAAAAAATGTTCAGAATGCTGAAGTGTAAATTCCATTTTTTCTGCACGTATCAAATTATTAAGAAATTTTAACAAATCAACATCACACTGCACATTTGGTTTTTATTGTGCTCTTAAAGAGTTGAGNGAGCACAGTGACAACTGTAGGACCAACGTGGAAATTACAATTGACTTTTTTCGTCTAACTACTTTTCCAACACCTTTAATGCCAATTCACGCCGTTTTGAAAACGTCTACCTAAAGGCACGAGACGTGTGAAGCGGCATAAATGGCGGAAAGTGAAAAGTGATACGTACCCACGGCTCCACACACGTGTGGCGACGCCATACTCGTTCCGTTCATGAGCTGACAGTTTCGCAGAGTAAAATTGGGAACCGACGTGATGGCACCTCCAGGAGCACACACCGACACTCCCCGGTCTCCGTCGATCGTGGGTCCGCGCGACGTCCACGTGTAGGGCATGCCCGGTAACTTCTCTCTTAGCGAGTACTCTGCAACCATCATTTCGGGCGACACGTACGCTCCCACTCCTGTCGTCAAAATACAGATTATTAGAAAAGAGCAATTATGCAGTTTACAATCCTTTTACGTTGTAGACCGAGCATCTCTCACTGACCAAAAATGATTTTTTTTTTATGTAGTTTTAGCAATAGACATTATACAAACATTTTTTCTTTCTAACACCCGACTACTAATTTATGTTCTCGTCGGGTAATGGCTTGTAATTTTTTACAATAAATCACTGCCATTTAATAAAAAAAAAAGCACAACAAAGAAATGTTTGTACAGGCATCAACATAAAGTTCAATTAAAATCAAGAAACAAAAATGACTGACACCATCTTGAAGAATGGGGTTTGCAGATGCAACTGTTACAAATTTGGTCAAAAATTTATGTCGGTAGTATAAGATAAACGAAAAGCTGCCATTTTGAAAATTACTGACCAATATATATTTTTAATTTACGCTTTTGACAGGCCTTGCAACCGAAATGGTCACAATATGAAAGAAAGAAATCTGAAATGCATAATAAATTAGCAGATGTACAAACAAAACCTTTTTTTTCAATTTTTTCACTTTTTACTTCCCCAACATAAAATATTCAAATAATAGTGAGAAAACCGGGTTAACCGCTTAACAGTCAGTCTCTGTCGTCAGGCACGCGACCAAAAGTATATTTTGGCTTCGACGTACGGCATGCAACTCGCACGAAAACGGCCGTCGTTTTCAGTTAGAGTCGCATATATAAATGAATAAAAGATTTGACAAGTATTTGTCTCATGAATGTGCCCTGGTTAACTTTTTATCAAATAATACTTTTAAAAAATAAGCATTCCTGTACTTTGAACTTTAAAAAACGGAACAATTGGCATACAGTTTAAGACTTGTACGGTACCAATAAAAAAACAGTATTTGTCTGCATAAAACCATACATCTGGCAACACTGTTCACGGTTTTCTTTTAACTGAAGCTAAATATTATGGCAAACTTATTAATCATTGTGAAATTCTATGCTTCAACAAAAAATTGTACTTCATAGTGATTTTTATGTTTACAAGACTTACATAGCCACACAAAAATAAAAAATAAGACTTCAAAATATGTTCTTTCAGTTTTGTAAGGATTTTTGTCTGGTTTTCAGTTAAAAAGAGCCTATTTTTTTAGCTCGATCTAGCCGGTTGTAAACATTTGACCGTTCTGGCAACACTAACTGGCAACTATCTATGAAATCTAATGTAATTGCTCTAAAGTGAATAACTTACCTATAACTGAATTTGTGCTTATATCAGGTGGTGTTCCTATTGTTGATAATGCAGGGCCGTGATTTCCTGCTGAAGCAATCCAGATGACACCATATTTATTGATCACTTCATTCATCAGATCACCTACACGGCTGAAAACAATGAACAAACATTAAATTTGGTCTGTACAATTTACTAAAATACTAAGCCAGAGAAAGAGTAATTTATGTGTAAATAATAGGGGAATACACACTTTTTACTGTTTTCAGAACTTTCTACTCTGTTTAATGGGTATTTGGGGTTTAAAAATTTAAACCGACCTTACTCGTGAAATATAAGACATTTTGGTCAATATTTTTGTTTGTTGCAGGTGCCACTCATAACTGCTTATGGTAAACTGTGTGAACTTATTTTTGCTCCAAAATTGGGGATTTTTTCTGATAAATTGGGATTTGTTGTACTCGTAAATTACATATATTTTATTTGGAACGTTAATTTTCTCATCTTCGTACGAGTGCCTCGAACGTTGTTTACGTATTGCCGAACTGGTTCCTGGCTTTAAAGAAAAACAAGATTGTTACTTTATACCTTCGCTGCGATATTTCGCCCAGACGTCCTCCGGGCTTTGTCGGGCACGGTCGTGGTTCACGTTACCCTGAGGTAACTTAGTCTATCAATCAAAACTCTTGGATCAAAATAATTTATGTTTCACATATAAATATAACTATTTAAAGAGATTATTTTATCTTTATGTCACCCCAATCAAATATATAAAGCTACACTTAATTATTTACACTCCTTTACCACAGTGAAAACGTTCTATATAAAAATCTACAGGGTCTTCTTGTCCTACAAAATCATCTAATTTTTTAGCCTTTTCACTTAAAAATTAAATTTTATAATACACATAAGAGACAGCTTTTCCTTCGTAAAACCCTTCATTCCAGCCTTCGATTAAAAGACAAATTATTATGCTACCTTTGCGCGGTCAAAATACCACAGACATTAAATAATTTTCAGTGGGCAGGCCTGACCTT
>KZ869241.1:45995-59255 GCA_003456935.1 Machilis hrabei | reverse complement strand
GCTTCGTTTGGATGTGACAGAATCGATGCTGGTAAAGTAGGAGAAAGAAAACAGGCTGAATATATATTACAATAAAAGAAATAAATTTAAGAATCTTATAGCATTGCCAAGCAAATAAAAAAATCGCCACAAGAATTGCCAAATGAATAAAAAATTCGCCACATACATAAAAAATCGCATTTGGCGAGAAATGCGATCGGCAGCGCAACCCCTGATCTTGAATACCAGACAATTCTCGGGGGGAAAAAGTTTACACAGAACAATAATGAATATATTTACTTAAAGAATTTGTAATATTAAATGTAACAGACACAAGAGTCTTACATTTGATAAAAATATTTTGTATTTTCTTGAAAATCAAAGAAAAAATATTAAAAATCGAATGGTGGACAAGCAAGCATGTAAAGAAATAAATGGCATCCCTTTCAAAATTACGTAAAACTAGTGGAAAATAAAACGTCTAAAAGCTTTTCAATTTATTTTATTACTGAGCATTATTACCATAATCATTCATTGGTTTTATTCACTCAAGTTTTTCAAATTTAAGCCCACACAAAATTACGTCTAATGAGTTCTGGGGAAGACTTGGACTGAAAACTGTTAAATAAAGCCAAAAGATATCGGAATATTTTCGAAGCAGTTAGTCGATAACTTAATACGTACGGTACTCGTAAGTGACGTGCGTTTTTCACTATCGGTAGTAATTAAATGTGTTTCTGGATAAACGTTGTAGTGTCTTTGTGCTGAAGATCGAATTTAGGGATTACCCAAAATTTTGTTTATCCAAAATCGGTCTTTTGCTGTACTTTCCTACGTACACACCCATTATTAAAAGGTCAACCAGAAAAGCAAAAGTCCAATATGGAGTATTCTAAGCCAGACACTAAACCTGCACACACAGTAACGGATGAATTACTAGAGGGGCAATTCTCGTGCTATGATAAATACAAAACGACTTAGACATTTGTAGGTCCCAATAACTTAAAACTTATCAGTTCACATATTTCAAGTTCCATGAAGGACAGCACACAATAATTTTGACAAAACTAAATGTAAACTCTTAGATGTGTAACCCTAAACAAAGAGTCAAAGAACCATTTTAAACCAACTTATTCATATCACCACATCAGTTCTTTTCTTAACGTCTTTCACAAGACGATCATTTGTAAGCACGACTTTCTGCCGTGCCGTGACTAAACCAGACTCTTGATGGCACACGACCGACGTAAAAACAAAATGTGTTTATTTCCTGGTCACGACAGACAGAATCAAATTTGTGAGCTGCACAGGTTGGAAGACTCTAAAAAGGTAACACAAAAAATAAATGGAAAAATCTGACGGTGATCTTGTGGACCTAGACTTCAGAAGTTGCACTAAACTAAAATTAGTCCTTACTATGCNGATATCATACCAAAGCAGATATGCACCACTACAGTACTTCAAATTTCAACTTTAAAAAAAAAAAACAGATTTTGGTTTGTTTAACGAAGCTGTTTATTTTTAGAGGCTGCACACACACCACATCATAATTGACAAGTCTATTTGTCTGATGGAGTCAGTCCTCCATCCACAAAAATTAAAATAGAAAATGTCTGGCAATTTTTAAGAAATTGATACGATTTTTAAAATTAAATTTGACATCGTCAGTAGCCACAAGAAAGTGTGCGAATAATTTTACGTTTATTTTATTTAGTTTTATTTCTTTGCAAAACAAACACAACAATCATAACTTTGTGAAAAAAATTGAAATTTGAAGCACCTCTATGTTATTCGCGTGAGTACCGAGTAACTTGCAAATTCACAAACACATCTCGGGTTAGGTTGGGATACAGTCACAAAAACCATCCAAGCCCTGTATTGGGGTTGCTCCACTTTCTTCCGTATGTATAGTGAATCTACACCAATAAATATCTTTTCTAGGAAATTCCTTCGACGTTAGTGCTACGACCGATGCACTTCATACCTTACGTTAAACACTAGAAACTCGAGGCTAAGAAGATTAAACAGAAAATTTAAAAATAAAAAAAAATAAAAATTACTCACAACACATGGAGACGATTTCGAGGAGGTTTCCCTCGTCGTAAAAATTAACGCTAACGTTCAGTTGGTCCGACTTCGTCAAGCGCGCGTACTCGAACGTTTCCCTGTACGGGCCTAGTACGGGACAGCCGGACAGCTCTCCTTTTTCGGACGTGTCTATGCAAGCCCTGTGGAATAAATAGAAATTGTCAAGAAACAAATGGATATGTAAGCATACAAAACAAAAAACAAAAACTCAACACACACCAATGCTAACGGAAAACAGCCAACACAGACTTTAACTTCCAATATGTTGGCCTTTCCTTTCTATAAATGATGAATGTTGACCTTTATTTTCAAAAGTTACTTATCAAAGAAAGCATTTGTAGCATCTCATTGGTTCTGTTTAACCCCTTCACCCCAAAGGGCATTTTTTTTTATACAACTCCTGCTTAAAGTTCGTGTCGTTTTGACACCGAACATTATTAGACGAAAACTTATATTCGCTCGCTGAAAATAAACATAGGAAGGGGTCTGAAACTTTTTATGCACATTATTTAAACTTTTCTACATGTGATGAATACACAAAATAGTAAAACTAATCTTTTTCCATGTGATATATTTTAAAGCAGTCTGGAGCATAAAGGGTGACAGTGCACTTTTACAGGCTTGTTGTTTTTTTACCATCACTAATACTCAAGCTACAATATTATCTTCTTCACAAAGAGCTCAATATTGACCACATTCGTCTTCGTTCGACACACTATCACGCCGTCTGTCGGCCATGATAAATGTACTAAGTTACATTGCTGAAGAAACAATTGAAAAATGTAAACATCTGTTTTTGGTCGAGATAGTGACAAGCGAGACGTTCGACTCTTGCTCGACATACGGTTCTCAAATGCAGAACAACATGGCTACGACTTGAACTCGTGGTGAAGCATTTTGGCATCGAAAGGACACGACGATACACAAAACAAAATACCAATAATGGTGAAGCCATGAAAATCAGTGTTAATAAGATATGCAGAGATTTACCATTGATGTTTGATTCTTTTCATCACCTGCCTCAGGTGGCAGCACACATGCTTTCTTTCCAAAATAAAAAGTTTCTATGACCACAGTAGAATTTGTTTACTCCGTCAGCATTATCAGTCTTCGAGTACGTATCGTTTTAAAAACGAGATCGTAAACTNAATAAAATCGCCTTAGTCAATTTTGTCATGCAATGTTACACCAAAATACACTTACCTTCAGAATCATTTTAATACATTGGTCTGCCACATGTAACGGAAAAAAACCTGCCTTTAATCTATTATCGTAAATATCTCTGACAAAGAAAAGGTGAAAACCCACGCTTGTCTTTTCAAACAGCTCAAATTCTGTCGTGGCGGACAAGGCAGTACAACAAAGATATGAAATGTGTGTCGCAGATTGCAGATTATGAGTTTTCCTCAGAGGACGAAAGTGAAACGGTAATGGAAAGCGATCTCGAAAATAATTTGTATTACGAAATATGTGATTCTGATATAAAACATGTCTGCTACAATTCTGAAGATTGTTGTGATGAAAAAGTAAACAAATACTTTTTACATAAAAAAAAAGCAGTACACTAGAGATTGTAGACCGTTCACAAATCATAAAAGATAAAATGTTCAAAAATTAAGTTTCATGTTTGAAACAAAGTGATCTCATGAACTGCTTGCTATTCTCTTTTTTTTTTAATTATAAAAGAGTAAGAAAAGACATTTTAATCGCCAGCATATCGTTCGAATGTATTTTGGGTCGTCAGAAAGAGATTTACTGCAAATTTACTCGGTTCTTCAAAATTCAAACTCTTTACCTCGCATTCGAAATGCCGCTTCTTCGTCACCGACACCTGCGATCGTCGTGCACAAACTTTTACGACCGACTCGTTCGACGATGATCGTGGCGCTCGTCGTACACCGAGAAAAGGAATCTACGCGACTTCGGTTCTTTGTTTTCGTTCAAATTTTAAATACCTCGCCGAGTGTTTTTCAAGTATTAAAATTAGAAAAAAAAGTGTGCATTGTCTGCGAGCGAATTCTATCGGCTCTTTCGGAGTACAAGATGCCAGAAGTTAGTCTATCACATTTTCCATTTGGTGGTAAATCTAGTTTGAATAGGAAAAAACGTTACCGACTTCTATTTCAGAAACTTGTTGGTAAGGAAAGCTAAAAATCTTCAGCACAATGCTTGGCCACGAAATATAAATACAATATTAGTGTTAACTGCTCACCGCCACATCGTTCCGTCGTGAAACACGACACAGTCAAAGGCCGGACCGACATCATTGTACTTCTTTTCAAGGTTATTCAACAGTTCTAGCTGAGCTTCAAAATCTTCCTTTTTGAACTTTTCCAAGCCAGTAGGATTAGGGTTCTTGCTTTCAAACTCCTGAAACAAAAGAAACAAACAAGACGTTTCACTTTAGATCAACCGGTCACTCTCCGCCGTACGTGAAACCGGTCGCTGGCGGCCAATAACCGTACGAGCACGCGATTTGGGTTTTGTGGGTCGTTTAATAGTGCCAACACGGCCACAAATAAAAGCCACAATGTAGCTGCCTGATTTTTTTATTATCTCCAAAAAGAAAACGAATTCTTTCGTTTCTCAAAAGTAAAAAAGTACAGTTAAAATGATGAACAAACTGTTGCTTCTTTGGCAGAACATTGAGATAGTTATGGTTTATCATGAGATGTCGATAATTGAGGGAAAGTAAATTCATTGCAAATTGATGCCAATGCAAAGTACTTTGGGGCAGATACAGTTTTTTATCCATATTTTAAAATGACGTTCTACGACAAAGACATTTATTTAAATATTCCCAAAAGTAAAAGAAACAATTTAAATCTGATGATTTTCCATGTTTTGTTTTGTAAATTCTTCACGTTCCCCATGATTTTTTAATTGTGATTTACGTACATTAACAACAAAAATATGTATCATTTAGATTAAACAATTACCTTTCTACGGTATTTATTTAACACTTGCATATTATGATGATTTATAATAGTTTTAAAAAATTGGGGGAAAGCTGGTCTGTATTAGTGAAATTTTGAATCATAGATTTTTTCTAAGATACGTTCTCTGAAGCTATAGTACGGGTTAAATAAAATCCTCTCTCGCTTAATGAACATAACTGAAACGCTGCACATTTAAAATAAAAACTTTAGTGAGGTGTTTTGCTGTGCAGTAATATTCCAAAATCAAAAAAATAAAATTATTTTCGTACTGAATTCAATTTTTATTTTGTGGAAAACAAATAAAAATACTAAAAAAGGCAGTCCAAATTATCGCAAATTCCGAATCGGTGAGTGTTTACTGTATACCAAAATATGTAACCAGTTAAACCACTTACGCCAGTGACCAGGTCTACGTAAAGCACTGGACATGAACTAATGTTCCGAGCCACGTTTTACTTGCGTGTGTTAAACAAAAAAAAAAAAAAAATTAATTTTGTACCTACATGTTTTTGTTAAGATACTGTAAGGTCTTTACATGATGCTCTGCCCATATCTCTCAGGTTGGGAGGTGACAAGTTATCTTATTTAACTTACAAAGTGATTTTCAGCTTTCAAAGTTACATACAAGTTTCAAGAAGGGCACTGGCCCGTTTAAATCCTCTGCAATTTATTTCGAATGTCGGGTTTTGCTCTTTTCAGTCCAAGAAATGGCAAAAATTGCAACGACGTCATCGGCTTCGTCTGCAGCACTGCCTCGGGCACCCGAGACGTGGCTGATAACGTGGAAGCAATCATTGTGATTTTGCTATTTTTCAAACTGAAAAGTGCAAAAACACACATTCGAAATAAATTCCAGAGAATTTAAACAGGTCAGTGCTTTTCTTGAAACTTTAATGAGTCCTTGTATGATACTTTGTAAGCTAAACAAGATAACTCTAATTACAAGGTCGCCTTCCAACCCGAGAGATATGGGCCGCGTCGATTACGGACCTTATTAAAACACTGGACACTTAAATAGTGGTCGACATGAAGTAGTTACAATGCTAAATCAAAGGATTCACCTTCAACAGCTCAAGATTAGCATTACCTGGAAATTTCTCGTCGCTTCGGCCAAACACGTCTTGTGTTGCGAATCCCATAATCTTTCTTTCCTCTCTTTCTCGATGCGTTCCTTCAACTTTGTGGGGTACAGTTCGAACCCGTTTTTTAACCCAATATGGTATTTGCTAGATGGGTTCTTCCATGTAGGAGGTATCTGAAAAATAATATGAACAGAAAATCACCAAAACACAGTGATTTTTAACTTGATTAGAGGGCAGCATAGTGAGCTGTGAAACTGTGAAAAAAGTGTTACAAGTCTTCAACAATAAATTTACAATTAATATTGGTTTGGAACACTTCTGCTTTAATTTTGTCGAGTTCTTCATTTTCTTGGGATGCATCGAAAGGTTTGGTTAGACGACAGCTTTCAAGCTATCTTAAAGCGGCTTAAGTCACGTTGTGAAATTGCTTGCGTGGTTAAACGTCTATTGCGTCTGGATTACTGTGAATTTCTCTGCATTCACCGAGAGCGAAATATCCCCAATTCTTAATTCAGCTTGAACAGTAGCTAAGATGGAGCAATGTTTTTGCCAAATGAAGAAATTAGGCTGTGTAGTATGAATCATCAATAAGAATATTAACAGAAAGAATAATTTATAGGCGAAACAGAAAATGTCCAAAGATTCAGTGTGGGAACAATGTATGACATGGCAAAAGATAATTAAACTCTGTCCAGTATATCCTGTGTAAGTTAACAGACCGTCTTTCAAGTCTCTGCTTTACTTCTTGGACGTCACTTGGCAAAGATGGTACACGTAGCCCCACAAGAACTCGAACGGAGCCAAGTCCGGTGATCTTGGCGGTCGTTTCGAGACGCGTCGGTCCCTTCCTCCGGCACGTCCGATCCAGCGCTCGTGTGGCTCGGTGTTAACGTGGGCCCAAACGTCTTCCCGAACTTAAGACACGATGCTGTAACGTCGTACCAATGTCGTGAAAGTCGACACGGGTTCCGGTGAATCGGCCGTTCGTCGCGCGACGACTCTTCCGGGAACGCTTTTGCACGCCACTCCTTCTGCACGCTGTTTTATTGAATTATTATTTGTTAGGTAAATTTTAAAGACAACAAACCTTTTTATCAAATGAAGCCCACCATAATGTAAAATTGTTTATAATGAGTATAGTGTATCCCACCCATCTCGTAAGCTACCTAATGTCCCACCTTATATTGCACACAGAGGGTTTTATTAAAGTTTTTGTTCCATCATTCATAGGACGAAAAATGAAACAGCACAGCAACTTGCTTTTTTCTGTATGAATACCTACCTAAGAAGTAGGTAACCCACCTTAAGTTTCCTTCCAGAAAGTCCTGTAATTTCTCCATTTTTAGCTTCCACAACCGTAGACGTGTCGACATCTCCGGCTCCGCTGCAATCGATCCTCTCGATGACTTTTTGTTTCCCGTCGCTCGTAGTCTGAAAAGTAACGGAACAATTATATAAATGAGCGTCGACCATCCCTCTACTAATTACTGTGATAAAATAAAAGTATAATTAGCACTTAAAGGAATCAACTACACCAGACAAAATACAACCTGTGACTTGTAAAAAATGTAAACCTTACCTTATTAATAAACTTCTGCTTTTTAACAGTGCAAAAAGGAAATTCCTATTATGAAATTACCTAACACATACAGAACTGTGCACATTGAAGCCAGGTACAACCGTTATGCATTTTTTATAAATAGTAATTAACAAGTTTATGTTAGCAGTTAAATGAGACCAGTAAGCAAACACAAGATTAAAATAATAACTTTTTTTCTGGACGTTTGTTGTACAAACAATGACTAGGCCTTCACTAAGACGCACACTGTAGTTTTAAAACATACAAGAGAAAAATTGGACTGGTGCTTATTCATTCCTTCTAAATACTTCTGGTATATTTTCTCTTATGTAATTGACAAAGCTGTGAATAAAGAATTTCAATTCAAATTTTGTGTGCAAAACCACCTTAATATTTCACGTAAGTAAATATAATTATCTTAAGTTAACCGACATCATTTAATTACTCTCCAGACGAACACTGATAAATGAAATGTAAAAATATTTTATACGGGGTGGTCCATTTAACACCTTGTGATCTCCCCAAAACTCAAAGATACAAAGAAATTATTCCTATAAAAGTTGCATCGTTCGAAGGGGGAAATATGATGGTAAAGCTTTTAATGTTTTCAAAGTCATTCCTGTTTTTTTAAATTGGTCAATATACGTTTGATTCCACTTGAAGAAACAATTTGACCTTGACGTATCTTAAAGCAAAGAAAATAACATGTTTGGGGGTATGATTTCAAGATCAACTCACTGGGTGGGTGGGCGAGCATACGTCTCGGACGGTGTGTCGATGCTGAAGGTCATCGTTTTGAACTTTTGTTTTACTAAGTATTATAATAAGTATGTTTTGTACTCAAGATTGAAAAAAGTGTTATCATTATTATTTGTTAAACTGCAGTTTACCCCCAAACATTTTATTTTCTTTGCTTTAAAATACGTTAAGGTCGACTTACTTTATATATATATGTTGTTGGAATTGTTTCTTCAAGTGGTAACAAAATTATTTTGACCAATTTAAAAAAACAGGAATGACCTTGAAAACATTAAACGCTTTACAATCATATTTCCCCCTTCAAATGATGCAACTTTTATAGGATCATTTCTTTGTACCTTTGACTTTTNGGGAGATCACAAGGTGTTCGGTTTTAAATGGACCATCCGGTATACTGTATATCATTATTTTAGTACAGCACTTTCTCAAAGTATTTCAAATATATGCTACACAACAACAGTATTTCTACATATTTATAGACAATCTATTCTGTAAAGAAACCAAAAGGTATCAAGAATACAGCAACTAGATTATGATATGTTGTTCCACATCCCAAATAATTATGGATGGTACTCGGGTTCCATAATGCAACATTCGTAACATATGAGCAATTTTCCTGACCTTAACTACTGGCATGTTTTTCGGAAATAGAAAGTACAGTAACAATTTAAAAAACTGTGTCAGTGCTGTAAAAATCACTAGAAGAAAAATATAATAATACAAAATTTGTTTGCAATAAATGATAAAAATTCAAATTTCCAATATTGTGCAACTGTGACCTGTAGAGAGAAAGCATTGCGAGTGCCAAAAGGGAACACCAAACTAAGAACAAAGAGAGCTTTGGTTTGACGTTGTGTTTTGGGGGGAGGGGGTGTCATTTGAATTTATAGTCCGACAGTTGTGACTGCAATGGCCTAATGGAGACCCATCCGCATCGTAATGACGGTTCAGGATAATCGAGTTATTGCCACTCACTCGATGGACACACAGCCGGTGGTGTTTTTTTTTTTTTACATCAAACTCTTGTCGATGGGACCCCACTTTTAACGCCCCTCCTGGAAAACGCCTACGATCATACCTTTGTGTGGAGTGCTTCACAGGCAGACTCATTTATAGGATAACTAACCCTTTATACTCTTAAAGGGATTTGAACTTGGCACCTCCCGATCAGGAGGCGAGCACTCTACCGTTAAGCCAACCTGTCGGTTCCTTTCTTTTGAAGGTTTGAAGATTCTATGTATCAGGGAAGAAAACAGTTGGTAGAGTGTTCCAGAGTTTGGAAACTTGACCGTGTAAAGATGACACGAGACACTTTGCCTAATAGTATGAACAGCAGAAGGAACCAAAGATGGGAGCTCAGTCGAGCATTGACAGTAAAAATATCACTAAAACAGACAACGATGAACCGGTCATTGATCAAAGGAAATCTCGCCTTTGAATTGAGTCGAGGAGATTGAAGTGGGTTTTTGACAATGCACCACCTCATACCACACGTGTGAACAGATTGAACTTGGGCCTTGTAAAGAGTCTGGATGAATATCAATTTGAGGTTTACAGACATGGGGAAAAAATAAATACCGGCAGACACTAACGATTCGAGAAAAGCGTGTGGTAAACCAATAGGCTAGATCCATTACTATCCAAACAGCACAACTTCCAACAACAATTCACTCTCTAATCTATATTAGGCATTAGGCCGCATTACTCTCTCCTCTGATCTTTCCTGGCAAGATCAAAACTTCTTCCAGAAATAGACCCTACTTCACTGCTGAGCAACTCTAACTCTTTACACCCTATTTTGGAATATTGTTCACACATATGGGATGGTGCCACTAAAACCCATCTCAATCTCCTCAATACAGTTCAAAGGCGAGCTTTTCGTTTCATCGATGACCCATCCCTCACCGTTCTTTACACTCTCTCTCACATCACCTAAAGTTATTATTTTCATGGTCAATGCTGCTACCTATGTTAGTACTACTAGACAAAGATTTTTACCCACAAAACAGCCTTTTCCATTGAGTCTCCAAACTCTGCAACTTTCTGTCCTTTGTCTGTTTTCTCTCCTGATACATACAATCTTCAAACACTTGCTTTCTTCTATGTTTACTTTTGGCATTACCTTACGTGAATTGTTTATCATTAAACAAAAAAAATATGCACCAGAAAGAAAAGGGAAGAGAGAGCAAGGATTATACTAAGAAAATCTGTCGAGAAACTCTTTGGGGACTTTGAATATGGACAAGACAAAGGTTTTTGCAAATGATGCCATAAGTATTACATCCTTTTGTTATTAGCTATAGCCTACTCTACTTTTTGTACACGGCCTATCATTCAAAAGTAGAAGTTTTTTTTTTATCTAGATTTGCTTCAATTAAATTAAAAGTTTATTTACTACACATGTGAAATTCAGCTCCAACACATAACCTAGGCTATTTGATTTGAGTGTTATCCCTTATGAAAAGATATTATATTATTGGTTACTAGGCCTATATTCATATTTAAAATATGGATTTTAAAATTGGTAAGGGGCAGCAACTTACAAAGACTATTTTTATTGCAAAAAATACCTGTAAGATGCATAGAAAATCTGAAAATATATTCAAACAATACAAAATATTGACTCTATTACCGGTAATGTAACATTTCAAATACAATGCAATAAAAAACAAACATATAATACAAGAAACAAATAAAATCCCTTTGTTATTTTAAGATATTTTACAATAAATTACTTTATAAATTTAAAGGAAATAAACACAGAAAATATATTTAATAAAAACTGCACGATTTTCTTGTAAATAAATGTTTTTATTCCATTACAGATTTCCTAACCTTTTGACATGTTTTGTGTAACTAGCATATTGACTTAAATATACATACGTCTACTGATTATTTCAATCTATATATTTGTCTAAATGTACCGTACTTTATTTATGTGTACCTATGTTTACTTTTTACATGAATGTAGTAGCCTAGGGCGGTTATTGAATTTGAAAAGATCTCACAAGCACTGTCTACAAAAACAACCAATAACATGGGCCCTATTTCAGTGTTACTGCTTCCCAGGCTACTCAAAATTGTTTTCCATGTATAAAAAAAATCATCTATCTCCTGAAGTTCATCTAGTTATACATAAACTATTTAAAGTGTTCCTAATAACTAAAAGATTTATTACTTACAGGACGTTTGCAAAACCTTAAGCATGGACATGTTTGATGCATCTGAACCACACCTCGTCTTCACATCACTCTAGCAAATACGAACAAAAGAAGAGTCATTCTGGTCGGTGTTGCCAATAGTTATATGTATTGGCATTTTAATACTTCTAAGGCAGGCAAGACCGGTACAATTTCTGGCAATACGTGTACATAAATTGAATTCACGTATTGCCAGAAATTATAATGTGCTAGTTGTACCGGTCATAATAAATACTGTCCAGAATGACTTCTTTTGTTTGTATTTGCTAGACAAATTTAAAGACGAGGTCTGGTTCAGATGCATCAAAAATGGCCGTGCGTTAGTTTAAGCAAACGTCCTGTAAGTAATAAATCTTTTAGTTATTAGGAACACTTTAGTTTATATATAACTAGATGAACTGCAGGAGATTGAAGATTTTTTTTATACATGGAAAACAATTTTGGATAGCCTGGGAAATACTAACACTGAAATAGGGCCAATATTATTAGTTGCTTTTGTTGACAGTGTCTGCGAGATCTCTACAAGTCGAAAAATGACCCTAGGTCATGCCTGCCTTAGAAGTAATAAAATGCCAATAAATAAAACTAATGGCAACACCACCAAAATTGTCTCTTCTTATTTTCGTATTTGCTAGAGTTATGTGCATACGAGCTCGGGCAGCGAAGGGTCCAGTTGCAACAAACATGGCGACGCTTTAGGATTTGCAAATGTCATGTAAGTAGGCCTAATAAATCTTTTAGTTATTAGGAACACTGTAGTTTATGTATAGCTAACTAGATGAATTGCAGGAGGTAGACGATTTTTTTTAATACATGGAAAACACATTGGGATAGCCTGGGAAGTACTACCGGTAACACAGAAATAGGGCCAATGTTATTGGCTGTTTTTGTTAGTGGCTGAGAGATCTTTTCAAATCCAATAACCACCCTACTTATTAATGTTTGTTTGTTTTGACGATTCCGATATCCTGTAATTGAGTCTATGGAATAAAATTTTACCTTATCCTAGTTATTAATTAGACTTGAAATTAGGGTACCCAGTAGGGCCTACTTCAAGTCCGCACTTTTAATTTGGGTTATTAAAGCATATCTGGATGAAAAAAAACCAGCAGGGTATGTCTACATTAATTTGAATCCTGGTTGTGTTACTAATGTTTCATGATTTGGAATACAGTACGTTCGAAGTACAGAGAGTAGCCTACTTATTTAATTTTGATGGTGTTTTCCATAAGAAATGAATATGCAGCACCAATGCACAACATTCTCAGCAACCCTGAGGAATGGTCTACATTTAATGAAAATCACAAAAAGTGGATCGGCTATTCAGTTTGGATTTTGGAGCAATGTTAAGATTGGATTACGGCCTAATAGGTTTCCAAATTATTGCAATTTAGTTAATCAAATTCAACCATGCTAGTTCATATGATGCATAATTGTATCTACAAATATTTATTTTGGAAGTCATAATATCCTAATATTCGCGATTCCAATCAACACTAGAGGCGCTGCGATCGTCGCATTATGGCGCGAGCATTTGGGTACTGCGATTGTTTACATTCATTGTGTACAATGGAGATGTGAGTTTCATTTAGTCATTTATCACTTTTAAATTAAAAACAAGATTGAAAATGGCT
>KZ869241.1:25863-45920 GCA_003456935.1 Machilis hrabei | reverse complement strand
AACAGAAATGTGTTGAAATACAACCATAAACCGAAAAGGACTGCTTACTTTTCGACATATTAAACGAAATTTCCGGCAAATAACATACATGTGTTTATGGCNGGCATTGGCAGCCTACCCGATTCCTCTAGTTAGAAAAAAATCCGCCAGATGTCTCATTGATAATTGGAATCGCGAATAGGCCTATCCAACCTTTAATAATATTTTATTCAGTCTTTGACAACAAAGTGTAGTATGAACTTGTAACGTAGTAGCCTACCTCTTAAATTTGTTAATTCTCAAACGTTTTGACAACTTTAAAAAGAGGTTTGCTGTGCATAGTGTAATGTGTAATTTTTTATAGTGTAATGTACAAATATATTTAACTGACTTATTCTCTTATCAGTGCAATTGTAATTGATTGACTTTTATTGCATCCATTGATCATATAGGCCTACATGATATAGGTTAAGGTGAAGACTCACTTAGTATAAACTGACTCACCCAGTATAACGCCTCTGATAGCTGCCAAAATCAGCCGACTTCTTTTTCTTTCTTTATATGCTGTTTCAGATTTAGCTAACAATTATAAAGAAAGAAAAAGTAGAAGTCGGCTGATTTTGGCAGCTATCAGAGGCGTTATACTGGGTGAGTCAGTTTATACTAAGTGAGTCTTCACCATAATTAACAAAATATAAATACGGTAATACACATAAAACTAAATGAGGTTCTTTTTTTTAAAAAAATCATTAGGAAGGTTAATAAAAAACATGCGAAACATACCTCCACTACACTTAATGAAAATACATTATCCAAATATATACAAAATAAAATAGGATAAAATTGTCAATACAAAACATGCAGGGCATAAAATAAGGTTCAAATAAATTCCACATGTTCCTAAACAAATTTCTTTAGTACCGGTATTTAATTGCATAAATTCATCATCTATAGAGTAAAAAACTGTGCTTCATTAAAAATTTAATCAATACCTTTTTAAATGTAACATGTTGAATTAAAATTTTGATAGGCTATACCCGTACCTACCTATTCAACTGCATCTGATTCACAGAATAAAAATATTATTATGATTATCTAAAATATAGCCTAGCAGCAATGCCCATTTGATAAATTGCTTCAATAATAGGCCGTATGTAATTTTTAACTAGGCCTAGTAATCATGACATTTCAATTTATCCAATAATATATCTTAGTATTTTCAAACACAGACAACAACATTTCTAGACTTGTAAAACCACAACTAATAAACCAGAAAGCCAGCAATGAAATTACCTTCAGTCCAGGTGCTCCTGGGTCAATTCCAGAATCTAAAATCGCTATGACGACTCCCCTCCCATCATAGTTTGGATATTTGCTCAAAAATGAAAGTACGCCAGTTTCTTTCTTAGGCAAAAGGGCCCAAACTGGAAACTCTGCAGTGTCTATTTCCATGGCCAGACTTGATTAATACTACTAAAGTTCAGAGAGCAACGACCAATAAAGTACAGTACTCAAGAAATGCCGCAATCTATCATAGAAGTGCCTACGGGCCTTTTCTCTCTTTCCTTTTAACACCAACACAATTAAATCAATAACTTGAAGTGAACAATCTACTATATTCTTGCATCAATCCATTCACTTCTGAAGTTTACGTGTGATATATGATGCACAACTTGGCAAAAGTGTTTAATGCTGAAAGTGAAAAAATTAATAATAATATGGCAACATTGTAAACAGTGAAACTACAAAATCCGTGCGATCAACGTTGCCACTCTGCTGATATCGGTAGAAAGAAACATCCTTTTCTACCTCAATGTGGAAAACCTAGTATGTGCTTGCACTAAAAAATATTTAGATTCTCAAGTATTGTAATTACATTCTCTCTATATATATATGTATGGCAAACATAACGCATGAAAGATTTATGACGGATACCGTTACATTACACAAGTTTTGACATGAATGAAAATTCAGTGACATCGAAAACCTCCAAGTGCATTTTGTACGACTTGGCAACCATGAGTTACTTTTGAAACTGTGATATGATATTTCAAAATTTTACACGTTTCACTGTGAAACACAGTGTACGGCATGAATGAGCACTAATATACGTATATGAACATACTTTTATTTTAGATTCAAAGTCTAAGTAAATATATTGTACGTACATAATTTCACTAGATTTAGATAGCACTTATGTGACGGTACATTACTTTTTTTACTTTGATTTGATCTAAATATATCTTCTTCTTCTTCTTCTTCTCTACAGAGCGAGGGCTGCCGACAAATAGCTGCCCATTCTGCTCATCTTTTCCGATTATAGCATTTCTTCTCCACCCTCTGATGTTTCAGTCATAAACGCCTGGAATATCCGTGTCACTGTTCGTATTAATCTCGTTTCCACTTCGTTTAATTTGTAACCTTGTTTGTCGTTTTTATTATATGGTTTGTACTCCTGCCACTGCGATATTTCCACTCTATAAAGTCTGTTGTATACCCATATCCCCTCTTTCAGTAAATATTCTACGTCTATAGCTCTACACAACCATACCCTGATTAAAGGAGTCAATAGTCCTGTTTTTCTTGATCTAATACGGTTCAACTTAAAAAAGTGTATGCCAGCTGCCCCTAACGCTAACCGTATATCCTGATTAGTTAGATGGAAAGGAATTCCACAAATAGTTATCCTATTATTTGATCTTTCTGTTTCCTGTCCCCATGTGCTGCGTATTTGTCCTCTGTTCTGTTTCACCCGGTCCTCCCTTTCTACCCTTATGTTCTGCGTCTCAACTCCCTGGTCAACCTTTATCACTTTTATGAGTTCATTCTCTACCTTGTCTTCCGTTTGTTGTCCCACCACAGTTGTTTCAGTACAGCACTGTACTTCTACTTCGTTTATGTCCGCACTACACTGTACTTCTCCTTCGTGTGTGTCAATACTACACTGTACCTCTACATCGTTTGTGTCCGCAATACACTGTATTTCTACTTCATTAGTTTCAACTTCGCCCTGTACTTCTATTTCACTGTCAGTTTGTTGACATTTATCCTTGCATTCTTTCTGGTTTGATATCTTCTTTGCTTTGAAATTTTGTAAATACTGAAGTAATACCTCCCCCCTTTTCCCAAAATGTTTGTCAAACTCAAATAATATTTTATAGTTCACTGAGTCCTCGAAACAGCTTAATATCATATAACATGTTTGATTTTCCCTGATTAATTCCGTAGCACACTCATAGTTACTTATCAACTCGCTATTAACAGGTAGTATTACTTCACTTTTATTTTTCGTAAAAGTTATCATACTTAATCTATAACTTATCCCACTATTTTTCCATTCATGTTAGCTGTGTGACGTGCATTCGTCCTTTCTCGAAATCATGTGGATTTGCTAAATATATCCAAATACTGAATTCCAAATTTCTAAGATGAAATTAATATTATGACGATATAACAACATTGTAATATATTTTGAAAAATGTAATGCTGAAGGACCGCTATTACGTAAGCATAACTCGAATCCTTAAACTGAAAAACTTTCATTTTCTTAGTTCTAATTGTTTTCAATTGGTTGTCTGTTAAGGACAGAAAACAGTGTTTCGATCTTAACTAAGAAATGTTTCATAAACGTTGGACTTTGTGACTACTTCAGCGTCATTTAGGATTCCGACAGAGATATGTCAGATAAGATAACAGCTAGATAATTATCTATATAGAATAGGAGACTCGGCGATTTCTTCGTCAAACAAGTTGAATTAATCGGCTAATCTAAAACTAAATTTCAAGCCCATCATAACATCATCAACAATAGATGTGAATAATCAACAAATTTGCCTGGAACCATCAATAAAATTTTTAGGTTTACATATAGATCAATATTTAAACTAGAAAGAACATTGATACTTTCTTGGCAAACAAATTGAGCTCTAACATATTTTTGATGAATGTAATGAAACGTATGGTTCCCTTGAAGGCTCTCATTGGACGTAGAGTGGGGCTGTGGGATGCCGGTTGGTTGTTCCGCAGAATTGTGATTTGCGTGGGTCGTGAGGTGTCGGTGGTGTAGAAGATGGCAGCCACAGGTTCCCATAGCCGACGAGCCCCACCAGCACCACCTCAAAGAACCGATGAGCGCCTGGACAGAAGGATCGTTAGGCCGCCCTGACAGACCTGACTTTGATCACCAGTGCAATCAGGGCCACCGTCCTCCCCCCATATATCCACACGGACAGTAAACAATCGATTGTTGGCTGTAAGTCTACATTCCAGAGGAACGCGGGGGGAACCTCTGACACCTGCTCATCGCCGAGAACGTCTCCGTTGGTGTAGGGAGAGAGTGAATTGGAGAATCGAATGGAGAGTGGTGATCTTCAGCGATGAGAGTCGTTTTTGTCTGGGACAAAGTGATGGCCGTGTTCGTAGACAAGCGGGAAAATCTATCGTGTGTTCGCACTCACCACTCAGGACCCGTACCTGGAACTATGGTATGGGGAGCAATAAGCTATACATCCCGATCGCCGCTAGTATTCATTCAGGGGACAATGACCCGCAACCTCTCAGAGAGTCAGGTGCTCTAACCACTCGGCCAAGTCAGCTTTGCTTCAAACAAAGCTATTTCTCCACTTAAAGAGCCTGTCTGGATAAGACGACTGGTCTTGTACGCGACCATATAAAAATCAAATAGGGGTAATATACAAAATCAAAGGTTAGGTTTTGAAGTCTTCAGAAGTGATGCTAACTCGAAAAAAGGACTAGTTGAGTCTGGCCACTCTAAATAAATCAGTTAGTCAAGCACACACAAGGTTTTATTGAATTGTATTATCAACAACTAACGCCCAATCAGGTACTTTCGCCTTTCATTTGGGCTCCAAACATCTGATTCACTATTTCAATTTTAATATTTGCGCCATTTTGGATTTCGTTGCTATGGAAACCGTGCGCACTGTCATTCACCGTGTGCATTGTCTTTCAGCGTGCCTCAACTCCACCATGTTTGTTGTTGTTAAGCGGATTCTCGTTCTTTATTTCGTTGTGTGTTTAACTTGTTTTCTGT
Source organism: Machilis hrabei (assembly GCA_003456935.1). Taxonomy (NCBI): domain Eukaryota; kingdom Metazoa; phylum Arthropoda; class Insecta; order Archaeognatha; family Machilidae; genus Machilis; species Machilis hrabei. The sequence goes on along the minus strand of KZ869241.1, from coordinate 40,888 downwards.
TTAAACTCACNCCACAAACTTCAAGTTAATAAAGTGAAGGTTAGACAAACCTGTTTTGATGTATTTTTGCTATTGCTATTGCTATTGGATTATGGTCCCACTGTTATGACATCTCAGGTCTAATGGAGACCCCATCCGCGTCGTAATGACGCTTCAGGATAACTAAATTTTGAATTTTGCCACTCAGCCGACACATAGCCGGAGGTGGGATCTTTTACATCGAACACTTATCGATGGGACCCGCCTTTAACGTGCCTCCCGGAACACGCCTACGATCATGCCTTAGTGTGGAGTGCTTCACAGGCAGACTCGTAGGGCTAGGAGCCGGCCCCGGGGTTTGAACCCGGGACCTCCCGATCAGGAGGTGAGCACTCTAACCACTAGGTCAACCTGTCGGTTTTTTATGTATTAAACTTCAAATTAATTTTATCCACTTTCATTATACAATTACAGGTAGTGTTTAATTTTTAAAAAAGAAAGTTAATGACATCTGAAAAATGGTACATATATTGAAAACTGAAATTTTGCTACTCCACAGTTCGTTAAGCAACTTGCATATAATACATTGGTGCTTCCAATTATCCAATTCTGTAGTTGTGTTTGGGACCCGTATGAGGTGGGTTTACAAAATCTTCTTCGGTCAGTTCAATAGATTTGTTTTGGGTCATTATGGTAGGACAGATAGGGTAATGGAGATGTTAAGCGAGTTGGGCTGGGAATTTCTTAATGAGAAGCGTGAAAAAAACAGACTTAAGAGATTGGTGCAACTAAACTCCACTCAGTCGCAGTTAAATGTAAGCAAGGTTTTAAAACCTGCAACATGATCGTGAAGATAAGTTAAGGGTAAATCTAATGCATATTTTTGGTCATTCTTTCCGAGGTCGTTTCGAGAATGGAACCGTTTAGGACGTAAATAATAAATTCTGGTGCCTCGTGCACCCCCTGCCAAGCAAACTTCCGGGATACCACTTACTGTCCGCCAGTATTAAATCGTTGACGGAAACCATGAGAATATAATAGCGTTTAATTACAGAAAAAAATAGAGTTAAAATATTTTGAGTTATACTAAACATGCATATAAATAATTAAGTAGCCAAAATAAATGAAAATACTACAAACATTAATACGTGGATTTTTCTACCTAGCGGAAAATTTTGGTGGCCCGGCGGAAATATCGACTACAGTTTCAGACTGGCGGATAGCCGACCTTCAAACGCCAGTTAGCCTAATACTTGCGGGTATCCACTATCTAACCCCTGGCGGGCCGAAGAGTTTTGGTGGAGCTTTGCGTATACATACGTGCGTACGTCCCTTCAGCTCCATGTTGAGATCAACACCACATATCATCCCGTTAATATTTTTTTTACCAACTTTGGGACACACACATGTATTCCTTCCAGATGTTCTTCAATGCACTTTCACTAGTGTATAATCACTACAACATAATGGCTCTTTGTATAATAGAGTAATAGGTCCAGATTTGGTCCTAATTACATTTCTCCTAGGTTATACAACTGCTTGACTTTAGATCTCAAAGTTTGATCATTTGAAAGGTTTAGAAGGACATTAAAAATGTTTTGATGATGGGTTTAGAGATGTTTACAGATTCTTCCAGTGTTTAAGTACACACTAATAAACACCATTAATAAACACAACATAAGATCTGGTAAAGACATACATATAGAACGAAAAAATAAAAGTATCAGCCTAAAAAGTGTACATTGTGTAGGAATTACATTACCGAATAAATTACCAAATTCTATTAAAGATATAAATAACTATACAACATTTAAAAAGAATTATTTGAGCTACTTCTCAAGTACTGTTTTTATAAAGTAAGCGAGTACTTAAATGACAAAATTGTTAAGTAGTATGTTTAAGTTCTTAGACTCTGACCATATGTTAATAGATAGAACCTAATTGTGTGTTCATGACGTTTCCTATAGTATGTATTTTGCTCAATGGAATAATAAAGATCTTATCTTTTCTTGTGTAATTATTTAATATGCTTTGCTATCATATATGTATACTAGCTTGTGTAATTGTTTTACAATAATAAAGAAATGAAATGCAAACATGAACACATGTACGTTCAATAGCGCCAGACAGGCTACAACAACACACTTTTGGATGCCTTTGAAATAAGCATAAGAGAGAGAGAGCGATGTATCTGTAATCGGAATAAAAATAGTTGAGCTATTTCTATAGACTACGGTATCTCAAACGAGAGCACAGTTAAACTGAATCATGGCAAATAAGTAATTTACGTAGCACCCACCAGCAAGCTCTAAAAGCGCCGTAAAACTGAGAGAGAGATAGAGAGTGATTTACGTAAATATTGCCATCTATTTCCGGCTCGGTATTCTTACACGGTCTGTTGGAGTCGAGGCTTTCACTGTCCAACTCCGTCTCCAACCTGTTCTTTTAAGTCTGTGTATATTATGAGCTGTAACTTTTTGTAGAATTTCCATTGCTTTATATTTTCTCGCGGCTAACTGCTCATATTTGTACGAGAAATTTGTGTTTTGTTACTTGGTAAGTGAGGCATGGTGAAATATTTGTTATTATTTACCTAGTTTAATCAGTAGCCTGTGTAAACAAACAAGATATTGAACACTGATAATTTAATAACATAGGCTATAAAGTGAAACTACAGACTTTCGCTTTCATGGTTTGCCGAATCCACTACTTCATACTCCAGTGACTCAGTCCATTGCTCTTCACTTTCCATATCTGCACTCCTTGTTGAGTAAACAATATTATGAAGTTTCATTTATTAGGCCTAAGGTGATCACTCGCCAGCACTAACTGAAGACTCACCAGGATCACGCCTCTGATAGCCGCCAAAATCAGCTGAATTCTACTTTTTCTGCTGTTTCAGAGTTAGCTAACTCTGAAACAGCATATAAAGAAAGAAAAAGTAGAATTCAACTGATTTTGGCAGCTATCAGAGGCGTGATTCTGGGTGAGTCTTCAGTTGACCCTGGCGAGTGATCACCTTATATGTATTGGCATTTTAATACTTCTAAGGCAAGCAAGACCGGTACAATTTCTGGCAATACGTGTACATAAATTGCATTCATGTATTGCCAGAAATTATAATGTGCTAGTTCTACCGGTCATGCCTGCCTCAAAAGCACAGCCAGTGCAGTGCATGGCTCATTCCGTTGCTCGTTCGCAGGGCTGTCAGATTGGCTGATTGTTTGGTATATTGCAATGTTTTACATGCAAAAAGTAAGATAAGTTGTTAATTATGTTACTCTTCCTGTATATTTTTTATTGTAAATGCTGCCCTGGGATAAGAACAAAAAAAAAATTCCAACAGGTCTTAAATAGATTATACATTCATATACATATAACGAATACAGATTCAATAAGGTGATTACTACCCCGCGTCAGCTGAGAGGAATCGCCGGTGTTAAATTTACTTACTTGATGTTGTGTAGCTTAGGAGTCGTTTACAGCTTTCAAAGTTACAGTCCGAGAATCACAAAGGATTCATGATAATCCACACCTCTAGAAATCCAATCTATTTATTTATAGAAGTCTGTTCTGTCTAATTAAAGTCGGAGTTTGTATAAAAGGAAGCCAGATCAAGAAGAAGTATGGCCGACGTCTTGCGCTTTCGAACTTTTCTCGCGTTTTTTGTTTTATCTTTTAGCGGGAAACGTCCCGCACTGTTGTCAAATCAATCTGACGTAAAATAAAATAGCCGATTTTTTTATTTTACGTCAGATTGATTTGACAACAGTGCGGAACGTTTCCGGCTAAAAGATAAAACAAAAAACGCGAGAAAAGTTCGAAAGCGTAAGACGTCGGCCATACTTCTTCTTGATCTGGCTTCCTTTTATACAAACTCCGACTTTAATTAGACNGAACAGGCTTCTATAAATAAATAGATTGGATTTCTAGAGGTGTGGATTATCATGAATCCTTTGTGATTCTCGGACTGTAACTTTGAAAGCTGTAAACGACTCCTAAGCTTCACAACATCAAGTAAGTAAATTTAACACCGGCGATTCCTCTCAGCTGACGCGGGGTAGTAATCACCTTATTTTGTATAGGGCCTAGTCTTGACTTAAGTGTTTTAATTATAACTGTTACATGGTACAAGGTATGTTTTGTCGGGCTTGTTTAGCTGATTTCACTTTACGGTACTGTCTTTAACCAGAACTAACTAAAAAAAATGTTTGTAATTACATTCGAGACAATTCTACCTAGATTCGGAGCATAAAAGCCCCTGCATTTGAAATGATATGATGGCCAATCAGTTGCACATGTGTTGAGAAATTCATTGCGCTGTCAGTAATGATTTTAAAATGATGTGTAGCATAATTTATTTTTCTGTTTGCAGATCTGTGGCACCATGGAACTGAAGTGTGCAGTCCAGAATTACCACTGGGGAAAACTTGGTGCAGAAAGTGAGGTGGCCCTTTTGGCTGCAGGCTCACAGACAGGGTTTGAAATTGAACCCAGTAAAAGATATGCTGAACTTTGGATGGGCACTCACCCAAGTGGGCCTTCTNTTATTGCTAGTACAGGTGAAAAGTTAGCAGACTGGATTACAGCTCATCCAGATTCTTTAGGAGAAGAAGTCATCAAGAAGTTTGGGATTCAGATCCCTTACNTATTTAAAGTGTTATCTGTGAACCAAGCACTCTCAATACAAGCTCATCCAAATAAGGTATGTTCTCTTTTAGTGGACATATTTAAAATCTGTTTTACATAACATTCATTTTCCAGTCATCAATGTTTGTTAAGTGGTGTTTTATATGTACCGGTACTCTAGGATAGCACTAAGGTGAAACCACCCGTATCCTTGCTTTTATCTCTTATTTAGCTTAGGAGTGCTTTACAGCTTTCAATGCTACACTCAGTGAAGCACAAAATATTACAGAACGTCACTTACGTGTTTAAATACTCAAAATTTATGTTTAAATGCGTGTTCTATGTAACTGAATGCAAAAAACTACTTGAGCTTGATGAGGGAAAGTAAACAAATACCATGGCTGTCATACCCAGAGGGCTGTGAAGCCTTTTCATTATTGTACTGTCACATTAAAATAGTCTAGAATAAGTAGTATGCAAACCTAAATTTAATTTTTTGTTGCTAGGCAGAATCCAAAAGTGATAAACTCGCGATGGAAGGTTCTGCCACCTACTAGCCAGTTTTTAACATATTTTAGTAGCGGGTGAGGTTGGCCTCGTAATTAGGTATTTAATCACCATTTTTTGTCATATAAAAGTATTTTGTGTTTACATTCAGTGTTCACCTTATTTTGTACAAAAGCCATTCGAATATTGAATATGTGGGGGGGGTCGGGGTCAGTGATCTCGGGAAAAATGCTTAGAATTTGCTCCGAGTTCATTTTTCACCATTTTTTGACGTCTCCATTTTGAAATCACCAAGGATCTTAAAGGATTAACAAAACTATACAGGGTCAGGAGCTTAAAATTGTTGCCCAGGGAGTTTGGTGATAGTAAAATTCAATAAAAATATTTAGAATTAGCTCTGAATTATTTTTTTGCCATTTTGCAACGTTGCCAATTTTGCTTTATTTAAGTCTTGCAAACGCTTAATTTAGCTTCTACCACATCCTCCTTACCAAAAAACTTGTGTATATCTCTGGTGGTCGGACCGGAATTCACGTTGACCGGGAGAGCGCTCGTCTTAAGTTACGGCATTTAGGATTTTTTTCTTTCAAATACCTACAAAAATATGAAAAGCAAAACTAATTTCACTATTAATCCCCCTCCTTATTCCTTCATATTTATTCTTGTTTTGGTTTCACCCAGCCGTGTAAAAGGACAAGGGTTGCTTTTTCCCCACCTCTCCCAAACTGATCCTCTCTCCGACTTCAAAACAAAAAACCCATTTCCCTTGCTTTTTAATCTGTTCTTTTTTTGTCCTTTTTATTAAACATCAATGTACAAAACGTATGATTATTCTTTTAATATTCACTGTCTTAACTTGAAAAAACTTTGACAGTTGTTGTGAAAAAAGAGGTAGGATATAGACTACCCTTTTCTACTCTTCTGCTTCATATATTAAAATAAACAAAGTTTTGAACTTTTTACTGGTTCTCCCACTTAGTACTGCAGAATGGATTTAGCAAAAGTAATGCATACAAATTTATTGCCATGTAATGCAGTGTTACATACAAATCTTGCCCAGTATTTTATATATTATAAATATTAATTATTGAACTGTTTGCTGAGATTGAGCCCCATTTATGTTTGTGGTTTCCAATTAACAATTGCTATTAAAAATGTGTCACCGATGTCAATTGTGTATTATAAGTTCACGTGTTTCGAAAACAAAATATTACTGTAATGGGTAAACCTTTCTACCGAATGTTGACGATATACACAATTCAATATTTTGTTANAAGAAATGGCGACTGTAACCTAGGTTTAAGGTAACATTTGGCGACCAGCTTATGAATCCGAGTTTCTACCACTGGTGACAGCTGGCTGTTAAGGTCAGGGTAGGCAATGAACCAACCAGTGGTGATTCATGGATTTTAATGTAGGCTACTGTGACTGTCAAACCAAAAATGATAGGTACACATCAGTTAGTGTTGTTATTTTTTCAGAAAAATATTTTTTTGGAAAAATTTCTATATATTTTTTTTGGAAAAATAAAAAATGAAATGCCAAAAATATTTCACAGCATGCTTTGTTAACAAAAGTGATGTACAACTTTTTAAATAGAAACAATACATGTGTCTACGTGCAGCCCCAATTATGAATATGATATGTGAAGAAATAACAACTATTATCTACTCATGCTTCACACCAAATGCTCAAAATGTCCTCCACTTGCTTCAATTCTCGCACGGACACGTCGGATCGTGGACTGTCGCACCCTTTCAAAGACCCCGGGATGGTTGCGAATGGTGAAGAGTCTCTGCATTTGAAATTGCAGTTGCATAAACTAGATCTTTTAAGTGTCCCCACAGATAAAAAATGTATTGAAGCAGGTGGAGGACATTTTGAGCATTTGGTTTGAAGCATGAGTAGATAACAATTGAATTGAAGATACATTGTGTCACAGTAAGCGTAAATATATTCTGTCAATTTGAAATAAAATGTGACATCTGTTTGAAGTAAAGTAAAAATTACATCTGTGTTCATTTCGTAGAATATCATCTTTCGATTATAACTTATAAACCAGGCATTTCCGGACATCTGTTTATATGACATATTTTGTCTCGTCTAGGTGTGGGGAATGTACTCACAAAGTTTGTACAAGTATTTCGGAATCCTCCTGTATATTTCACGTTAGCCTACGACCTTTATTTGTTTCGTAAATTGACACTAGTCCTCATCAGAGTTGCACACCCAAAATGTTGGGTGTGCACCATTTTCAGATTCCAGTCAACAATCAGAAATGTCTACACTTTAACAATAAAATAAATAACATTCGCTTAAAAAGCTATACTTTAACTAGTTTTCAACTGTTGTTGAAAGTCAAAATGGAAGTTTTGAGGTGTATAATTTGGCAAAAATATTCGTTGTATTTAGTCTTATTGATACAAAATAGATTCTCACACTGTAATGTTACAGCTACGATACAGCGTTGTCCAACAAATGTGCTATGATGATTGGCATGTTTGTTTTAGGAAACTATCTTAATTGTGCTGTAACCTCCATTTTTATTGGGGAGAGAGAGAAGGCATATAGAAAATGTTAAAATTTCAGACGAGTTGTGTTTCTGTTTGACAGAAGTATGCAGAAGTACTCCACAAGGAGAAACCAGAATTGTACAAAGACCCGAATCACAAACCCGAGATGGCTATAGCACTAACGACATTTGAAGCTCTCTGTGGATTTCGACCAGTTGCTCAGATTTCTCACTTCCTGCAAAGTAAGTTATTATTTTTTGTATTATCCTTGAAATACAACTTACAAATTATTACTATTATTATTCTTGAAATACAGGGTGGGGCCAACAAAAGTAGCCTGGAGAAAAATGTTTAAACCATAATACGTGGCGTGTCTTCGTAGTCTGCTAGCACATGCGCAGTACTGTCTGAGAAAAAGCTTTCAATATGGCAGTTTGTTAGAAACCAGCAACCTGACAAACTTCAAATGATACATTACAGAGGATGGATCTGACATTTGTTGACCTTGCCTAAGTTGTGAGTGCATAGGGAAAGGTTGTTCTTGTTTGTATACAGTGAATGAAAATGGTGCTTTCTGTAAAATAAAGGATCTATGCAAAATATCAATCATAGAAAAAATGTATAGACATTTTTGCAACCTCCAGCAAAGTTGGTTAAAATGTGGCTTGACATTGGTTCAGTTTTAGATTCAAAAAGAGTTTGCACTCCTGAAAAAAATAGACTTCTGTTCGGGAACAGATGTTCTTGAGTCCGACAGGAATTGAAATAAGATTGTGTGGTAGAAAAAAGAAATGTGTAAATCACTCGTCTTAATTATTTTCTCAAATTGATAGCATCACACACAACGCCTATTTACCTTTTAGAAAAAGCAGAAAATACGACAATGAAAAATTCATCTTTGTACTCTTTTGAGGCGTCGATAATTATTACGTTGCTAGGGTTTTTGTAGTTGTCGGATCTGTACTGTGCTGCACTAACATTTATGATGTAAAAACAGCGGCGACATTTCTAAACTTCTCGCTGGCACACAAAGTNAGGCTGGATTTCACCTAGGATGCCTGTAATATAAGAGACAACGTCACTAAGTATAAGTATTTCCACATAGAGTAAGTATATCGTCAAGGAGCTTAATTTCAGTGATACATACGTATTGTGAAAACATGAACTGTCTTAAGTGCATCTCTTAAAGTAAGGTTGTCTTTTTTGTTAAATAATAAATCTGATTTTCTTTTGTTTTCAAACAGGTATTGCCGAACTGAGGGAGTTGGTCGGGGAAGAAAACGTTTCGTGCCTCGTGTCGAGCGACGAAGCGGGAATTCGTTCTGCCATGCAGAAGTGTTTTACTTCGCTCATGTCGTGCCCCAAGCAGAAAGTTATCGATCAGTTCAACACGTTCTTAGAACGGTTACGGACTATGGGTGAGAAACTCTTGATGTTTAGCAGAATTTGTGTAAACGATAGACATTATTGAATTTAAACATTAACGAACACTTAGTGGGAATTGAACGAAGGACCTTTGGAACTCATTCTCAGCTCCTGTTGGNAATTATGTTGCACCTTACATCATTTGGACAGTTAAAATCCATCAACGTCAGAGGGAGAAAGGATTCCAGAGAGCTGATAGAACTTCTCAATAAAATTAAACGTATGTCATTTAAATAATTATCTGAGAACTAAATTTAACTGTCAACGTGATTTGTTAAAATAAAGTGCCATTTTCGTAGTTATGTTACAAATAAATAATGGCACTAGACCCTCTTCTGTATGGAAAAAAAAAATTGGAAAATTAATGCATAGATACAGTTTCTAAATTTTGTTTTTAAAATTGTGGTGTTGATACAACCAGGATTATGAACAGAAAAAATATAATATAATACAATATCGCAAAATGTTTGAACAACTTGAAGTCGGCATACCCAAATACCCTGCCCATAACTTTTCAGTATTCGGGTTTACTCGTTCGAACGGGTATCGGCTATACCCGATACATCCGTTGTACCCGATTCACCCGTCGGACTCTATAAACCCGTTTAGCCCGATAGACTTGACATATTGTCTGTTTTTCAACTTGCACCTGTGGCGTTTTTTGAAGAAATGAATGCTATAAGAGTGAGGTTCTGAGGGGAAGAGGCCCCCGGAGTAAAAATAATATGTTGTTCTGTGACGTCGCTCGCTCAGCCGGCCACGCGTTGTCACTGGTTTGGAGTAGGAATCTCATTCTTGCCTCTGAATGCCAGCTCCCCTACCTATGAACACAACTGTACATCTCCTATTAAAAGACAAATGTCATCCCACCTGTTTGAACCTATTTATTATCTATACAAATGTTTCTGAAAGTTTCCACTTTTCAAGTTATAAGTGTCATTCCTACATGTACATGATCTAACCAGAGTAGAGTAAAAACACCTGTACAAGCTATCAGAGTGCAAATGATAACACCTACTGTAAAATATGTATTTCAAGTAGAATAGAAAAATACAGATTTCTAATTTCTTTTCTGTACTTTCACCATTCATTACAGACGAAAGTTCTCGCACCGATCACGAAGGCTCGCTCTTCGAAAGGTTGTCGAGACAGTATCCCGGAGACGTCGGCTGTTTTGGAATTTATTTTTTTAATATAGTTATTCTTCAGCCTGGAGAAGCCATGTACCTCGACGCCAATGAACCTCATGCCTACCTGTCAGGAGGTGAGAAAAATAATTAACTGCTTATACATCTTTGCTTTTCTGATGAAAACCAGACTATTTTTATGGGAAACGGTTGCGATGCATGACGGACAGGGATTTCACGAGCACACTGTAAAAAGATAAACTTAGCGTAAGAGCCGTGTCGAAAATAAGCACGGGCTGAAATGAAAGAAGCGGTCGAGCTTCTCGCACGAGCAGCACCTCCAGAGACCCATTGCCGAGACGTTGGTTTATTGGCATCACTGCCAGTCTGGCAGTGATGCCAATAAACCAACGTCACAATACAGTTTATTAGGCTAGGCATCTCACAATATCGACACATGACTACAAAATTTGCAAACAGATGGTGCTCAGAAACATTACGAAAAGTATTTTAGGAGATAACAGATGGCTTTTTTAATTCTAAACCGGAGCTGTCAAAGTCTGGTTTGGGAGCCACTAAATATGCCATAAGACAATATTGGCCAAATTCTACCTAAAAAAAGTCTTGAAATTAAGTTTTTTTAACGCTGGATGTTGAAATACTAGATCTACGTGATGGCGCCTTATGCTGCAGGCTGGCTCCGTAGAGCTGAAATTCAGCAGTACCGCCCGACTTAACGCGTGCCGGCGAGTAGTTTAGACCCGTAGTCACCGCTCGTTAAATACGGCAGATACAAGAACTACGAAAATCCTAGCGACGTGGTTGTTACCACGAGCAGAGTACGACGACAAAGATGTTTCATCGTTATATTTTCTGCATTTGATGTGTTTTCAGGTAAGTAGACATTGCAACATTTGAGAAAATAAGAAGAGTAATCCACATAGAGTCAGTTTCATTGATGGAATGATGTGTTAAAGAAATATACGCAGTAACTCCATGCTTTGTTTATAAATGACAACTAGTGGACTAGAGCTGAGCTTTCTATAAACACGGCTTGTGTCAGTATTGACTGAATTCCATGCATCATTACTAGTAAGGTCTTTATCCAGTTTATGATGACTATTCCTCCCAACAGCTACAAAGTTGCTATATACACAAAACCTACTATCAGGGTGCGAATTAAGTATTTTGTTGTGGGGGGGGGCTTTAGAAAAGTTAATGTTTCTTAAAATAATTATTTATAGTTATATTAATACAACATAATAATAACCTTGCCCATTAAAACCACAAATTATGTAAAGTAATATTAACATCCTGGAAGCTAAATATTGTAGAAAATAATTATTGATAATACTTTGACCATTTTTTTAAAATCATTAAAAAGAGAATCTAAAATAAAACATTTTATCAAAATTAGAATTGATAACTGCAGTTTCAACATGTGTCTTTTGGTCTCTGAAATCTCCAAGTTTCTGTTCTTCACCTCATCTGAGTCTTTGGTGCTTAACCATCCACTTTTCAAATCCGACCCTCTCGATACAACCTTTGTTTTCCGTGTGCGTCTTCATTTCCAACACTACGTGATTTCGTTACGCCGTCCGCTTTATCGAGTTCACAGTTAAATTATCACCTATGTTAATGTTGTCGATAACTGTTTGCTCTGAACTCGTTGCAGATCGCGCTTTTTTCGAAAAACAATCTAACAAAGTTTGTTTCAATATTTTCTGACTCGAACAGCACCCGACAACTAATCCATCTAACGTGTACTGAAACATATCACCTCACTGAATGAGTCCCGACATAAATTTCAGTTTTGTCGACCGACAGGCAACAGTAATGAATATGGGAATGAATCTAGGCTTTTTCTGTGAGTGTTATTTCCAAACAAAAGGGATATACTACAAAATTAACTTTTAAAAAAGTTGTTTTTAAATTCACATTGGCATTGCCAATAACGACTTCGTAATAAATCCTGACTCCAGACTAGACTTCTGGAATTTATAACTGTACTCAACAGAGGAACAAAAAAAAAAAGTATGAGGGAGAAAATTTCCCCTCAATCCCCCTGTTAATTTGCACCCTGCCTACTACGGTCCTTTGTATAGTTTGCAACTTACCCAAAGTTACACACACGAGTTATCGTGCAGTACGCTACACTGTCCGACGAACACGAACGTGTTTCGCTACTCCTATTATAAATTATTCACAAATAACTCTTCTGAAGTGCCAACCGGCAATGATTGATGTCAGCCACGTTTAACTCGTTCGCGAATAATTCGGGTCGACAAAAGACGAAGGATGTGCGCGTGATGCCGTTTCGACTTCGTCGATTCCTTTACTCGTTTCACCTCGTTGGCAAAAAGAGGTACGTTCACGAACGATACGACTGGATTTAAGGGTGCCGTCTGCACTCGGACGAAATTATTTTGCCAGTTCCCTTTCACTTTTGCTGGTTGGTGGCAAAACAAGAAACTAACATCACCTCCCTTCCTTCTTCCTTACCCTCGTCTGCCATTTTCATTCCCACCTTTCTTCGTTAGAGGCAAATAAACTCGCAGTTATCAGATATTAACTATAATTCGTGTTTGTGGTGACCACATTTTTTTTTTACATCGCTATTCTCAGGAAGTTCTAAACTTTGTCCTAATCGTAGTCTGGCTGGCTNATGTATTTCTACACATTATCACTTTTAAAATACCACGAAAACTCGCTATTTTTGCCAAAAGAGTCAAAATCATACTCTTTTTTAAAAATAGAAGATATAGATTATGTGACATGAAAGTACGATTGAGACATAAATATCATGAAAAAGCGAGTATTTCTTTTAAATATTTGCTAAGAGCGCAACGTCTGCAAGATAATGCGAACAGGTAGACAGACGGTCCCCGTAACGTACAGAAGTGAAAGACTGAGGCTATGGTCTATACTATTTATATTAAATTTAAGTAACCTAAATACATTGCATATAAGGTGACATTGGTCCGAGGAACCACAAGCAGCACTGAATAAGTGCTATGCTTCCTTCTGAATCATAACAAAGACTTTTGAGGTGGATAAGCATATCAATTATGATTGGATACATGCCAATGCATCCTTAATATAAAACTTAGATAAAACTCAAATTTCTGTTATACAAACTCGTGTAAGTTATTTTTTACTAAAGAGATACGCTTGTAATAATTACCTCGAGAAATTTCTTTTTTAACATATGATTTATAGAAACAATTTAACACGTCATAAAAAGGATATTTAAGACAAACTGTTGAACTTTCACTGGAATAAAGACCCAAATGTTGGTGGGGAAACTGAGCTAATTTCAAAGTTCTACAACTGCATTTTGTAACAAAGATTTTTTTATTTATCAACACAGAACGTGGTGCAGATACACATTAAAACATTTCCTCTTTCACGCCGTTTAATTTGATATTGATACGTCGCGATTGTTTGTTGATGTTACAGAGGTTTTCAATTAAGCACGTGCTGCTTGGAAAGCACGTAGATTGCGGCAAATGGTTGAATATTTATCGATTTTTGCAACACTACAAAACAATATTAAATCGTTTCCTAATAGAGTCTCTTTCATGTGGTTATATTTTCATCGAGATACTGTCAAACTAATAATTTTTTTTTTACTTAGTGCTATTATGTTTATGCAAACATTATAGTAGTTGTCCTTAGGTATTTAGGTTACCCTAACTTATTTTCTTCATATAAATAGTATAGACAGACCATAGCCTCAGTATTTCACTTTCGTATGTTGTATCGTTTGTGAATATTCCTTCTTTGCCAAGAAGGTGAAACGAGTAAAGTAATCTATGAAGTCGAAACATCATTACACGCATATCCTTCGTCTTTTGTTGGCCTGAATTTTGATGAACAAGTTAAATATGGCTGTTGTTGTCAGTTTGCACTTGACAGAGTTATTTGTGAATAATTTATAATAGGAGTAGTGAAAGACATTCATGTTCGCCAGACAGCGTAGTGATAACTCGTGTTTATAACTTTGGGTAACTTGCAAACTATAGAAAGGGCATTGTTTGTAGCTCCTGGGGAAAAGTCGTTACGAATTGGATAACCACCCTAGACCAATGGTGGTGGTAATGAAAAGTCTTATCATTATGTTGTATTATATTGTTCCTTTTAATAATTGTGAAGAATTTGGAGTACATCACCAGTTCAAAGCCAAGTCTTTTGCTCTTTACTTCTGCAATCCCTTTCGGTCAGCCACTAATAAAAAATGTATTTATTGCTGGTGATAAAATGCATGCATACCTAAACACTTTTTGTTGTGGTTTTATGCCTTCTGCACAGAAGTCTGCCACCTGGAAGTTCAGACAGGAACAACGATCTCTTCCATTTTTGAAGCTAGAATTGGCTAAATGGGATGATATCAGGACTGGTTCTCCTCCTGAACAAAACGTGCAGCCTGCACGGGGCAAAATCAAAGTCGGCAGTTCGAACGGTAGCTTTCCGAGCACCCACTGTACGACCCAGACCTTGCACCGAGTGATTTTTCGGTTTTCCTTCGGCGAAGAAACGGCTCGGTTCTCGATCGTTTGATGAGAGTCGGGAGTTGAAAGCAGGGGCAGATTTCCAAGCAGAGCCCATAAAAAAAACTGGCAACCCAGTATGTAAAGTGTTTGGGAAAAGGACGTTGACTGTGGCAATGTAAAGTAGGTGTACTGTAGATTTTGTTTAATTTTTACCAGTAGAGGAGAGTGTTGTACCTTGGGACAGTTGTACCTCGGGACAAACATCACAGCTCTGCCATCTGTTTGCGAAACACAAAACTAACCTGATGTAGTTCTTTCCATAGCCGCTATGAGTTAGTGTAACTTGGAATTG
>KZ869238.1:83097-93679 GCA_003456935.1 Machilis hrabei | reverse complement strand
ACACTTTGCTCTACCATTCCTGATCTGCCATCTGTTGACGGATCGTCGCACCACGTTGCAAATGCCAGGAAGATTGCTGAACGTGTCACACACGTCTTCGGAACCGAAGGACATTTAAAAGTCGGACGTGTGAGACACGTCGCCGGACGCTAAGGGGTTAAACAGGAAAAGACAATTAAAAATGCATTTACAGAAGCACCCCCAAACATGAATTTTTACAGGGTGTTTCAAGTGCGCTGAAGAATCCTGCTATACTTCGATACGGGAGACCATGCCCAGAAGCATGAATCGTCCGTAAAGACTACGTTGTCCCAATCTCGAGCTGAATTTTCCCGCGCCCATGCTAGTCGTTTTGTCGCATGTTTTTCTGACAATAACGGTTTCTTCATGGTAGACCGAAATGACACATCTTTTTCACGCAGGCGACTGCTGATTGTATTTAGGGCAATGTTAAGTTCCTTTTAGCGGAGTTTAATTTGGGTCTGANGCAAGGTAAGGTTAGGGTACTTCTGAAAGAGACTCAAGATCGCTTTCTCNTGCTTCGGCGTCGTCGCACGAAAAATCCCCTCTCCGGCAGATCGTCTACATTCCCAACCTCCAAATACCTTTTTACCCACTTCTTCACGAATGCATTTGACTGCCTAATTGATGGGAACGTCCGTTTCGGTCTTTTTGGATGATTCCCTATGAACACCGCATCGTAACGCTTCAGATATTTTGCGCTCATTTTAAAAATGCAGAAATTAAAGCAACAGTAACTCAGTGTGCTGGTAAACTTTACATTGTGGAAAAGAGCATACATAGTTTGAAGTTACAAACAGCCTATGATAGATGGCGCTGTAGTGACTTCTTTCAAAATTATGCCAGACACTTTCTTGTTGAACAGGCTGTATTTTGAAAGACAGATTTAATTACATGTAATGAGTTGTCAACATTCTGCCATCAGGGCCTGTTTCATAAAACTTCTTGTAATTTCTGTTTTCTCNTTTAGCTTAGGAGTGCTTTACAACTATCAAAATTACACACTCCGGTACTTTCATATTATTTCCTCCATATGATTTATATTTGAATATCTGATTGTATGTACTTTT
The DNA here is from genome assembly GCA_003456935.1 of Machilis hrabei. NCBI lineage: Eukaryota > Metazoa > Arthropoda > Insecta > Archaeognatha > Machilidae > Machilis > Machilis hrabei. The sequence continues at coordinate 92,588 of KZ869238.1, read as the reverse complement.
TGAAGCTTGAGTTTGGTTTGATATTAAAAATGTCAGGTTTGGCCACCCCTACCGTATATAATCAAGTCCACGTTTCTCTGTTACAGCGCCCAACTGCCAAGGAATTACTGAAGTTTCCGTTCATTCGTAAGGCAAAGAAAAATGGATACTTGGTTGATCTTATTGATCGGTATAAGAAATGGAAATCTACAAGAAGCGACGAAAGCGAGACNGAATCAGACACNTCGGATTCGTACGTATAACCATTTATTCCTGTTGTTNTGTTGTAAGAATTACAGTATTGTTATTAACTGTTGATGTTTTACTTGCAGGGAGGAATCAAAAACAGACAGTGATTTGGACGAACCTTGGATCATGACAGTAAGGGGTTCGCACACAATTGAACCACCCGTTCCTCGAGACGAAACTGCCAATCATAGGATTCCCCAAAAAGCTCAAAATGGTTCTGGTCCTCCACCTGGTGCCAACAGAAATAGCTATCACATGGATAAGCCAACACAGGTAAGAAATGTGTGTGCCATAGGAGTGAATATGCTGAATATGGATCAGTTGCAAAGCTCTATTCTGTCAAAACATGTCTCGGTGTTTCAAAACAGTAACATATGAAACTGATACACAATTTTGTTTTATTTATTGTGACTTGTGTGTTTTCCACTGTATACAGACAGTAGTTAAAAGGATATTATTATTATAATATGAAAATGGCCTACTAGCGCCAAGATTTTGGTCAAATTCAACAGCTCTGCAAGTCATGTTCGGCGCGATTTAAAACGCCTCAAATACTGTTACGACAGTATAAATAGGAGGCTGACGTGTCTCCCACAACAATTCACACCATTGGAATGTGCATTTGATTCAGATGCAGTTTGGCTACAAGTGGAGCATAATTATGGTAAGTTATATTTCTGTACTTGTGTGGTAATGAATAAAACAACTTTTTAGCTAAGTTTGAGANTATGTGGTGTAACTGAAAAGCACTCGTAAGCTAAATGAGGGTAATTAGATTCTTAAGTGAGCTCTGGTCACTGCGGAACANCACCATACTTTGCTGAACACGATTTTAATAAGATAACCTATCTACCGGCGCGGCCACTGGAGACAAGACGACATCCTGCGTCCTATTTGTATCGTATTTAGCTTATCAGTGCTGTCCAGCTTTCAGAGTTGCACTCAACGAAGCTAAAAGAAATAACAAATATTACTTGTGTGTTTAAATCGTCAGCATTTATTTTCAAATGCGATATAATGTATTTCAACCAAGAATTTGACTTTCGTACATTTATTCAACCTCGTTTTTTCCATACAACCTTGTGCGAATGTTGTGAATGCGTTATAATATAACATCGTTACTTCTCTTTTACCGTGCATGAACTCGCCCGGCGATAGTAGGCCATTTTNAGCCTTTTCTGGCATAAAACACGCATTTGAAAATAAATTCTGACGATTTAAACACACAAGTAACGTTTGTTATTTTCTTTAGCTTCGTTGAGTACAACTCCGAAAGCTGGAAAGCACTCATAAGCTAAATATGAGATACAAATAGGACGCAGGTTGTCTCCAGTGGCCACGCTGGCAGATAGGTTATCTTATAAAAATTGTGTTTTGCAGTGACCAGAGCTCAGCTGTTGGACAACAAAGTTGTAGAATCTCGTTACCCTCATTTAGCTTAAGAGTGCTTTTCAGTTTCACATGCTCTCAAACTTAGTTCACAAAATTATTACAGGCCTATTCATTACTGACAACCATAATTATGCTCCACTTGTGGACGAACTGCATCTGAATCAAATGCACATTCCAATGCTGTGAATGGCTGTGGAAAACACGTCATCAATGTAGTCAGGAGTTGGTCAATAGGAAAAAAAAACACTGTTATTGTTGTTGGTCATGCATTCCAGTTGGGCTGCTATGCATTCTAAAATCATTATATTGGACACTTTTGTAAACCTAAAGCGTTTTTTGAACCCTGCATCATTATAAATTTCGAATGACCCTATGTCTTAATACTCGTCTTGGACGTTCTATTTCTTGAAGAAAATCCACGAGATCTAAATCAATCAAATCGTCCACCATGTTAGTTTTGCTTACTAACCAAGGACTTGACAGGCCTTAGCCGGCCGATTTTGGCTGGTCCGGTCAATCGTATTTAACCACTGGTTAACAGTAACCAAGGTTGGCGCACAACAAATTCTTGGTTAAACATAGAGAGATGGGCACTAAGTCCACTAACCAATGGTCAAATAGTTGACCAAGCTGAGTGCACTCAGCCATAAGGGCTGTTATAGTTACTGACCACATTTTATTTATTTTGCCACACACAAACGCATTCTGAATTAGTCAAATAGAACATACTTTCAGATGAAAAATAAAATAAAAAGAAATAAAAGAGAGAGAGAGAGAAGGTTCAAGTGTTAATTATTTTAGTTATGCTGTGTTGCACATTTGAGTAATTCAGTGACTATTCAATTATATGGAAAGCACAGATTACTGAAAATTTCCAGCTTTTTTTATCAAGAAAGTTGTTCAATATTTCTGGCGACAATGTCCTTTATGTAGTGAAAAACAAATTTATTGACTTAATTGAATTGAAAATTTGATTGTTTAGGTTATTAAAGGATTTTATTACANTAAGGTATTATTCTCTAGTATTTNNNAAAAATTTNTTTATACATTTAATTAGGTTTATGTATGTGTGTTCTACTTAAAATCAGCTGTAAGTTTTATCTTTTCACATACACCATGTCATTTGTTTGGAAAGGGGATATGAAAATGGAAAGTAATAGTGACTGTTTTTTAAGAGAAATATAGATACCCCTCGAGAGAGTTTTTGATAATTGTAACCAGTTCTTAAATAATGCAACATTTTTTAACACGTGACATATGCCAAGAACATCAATAACAGTACAGATCCACTGATTTGATNGAGTGTGGCAATGACTCCTAAACTAAGTAGTTCTTAATGTAATAAGGTAAGATCTGATTTCTTAACATCTCAAAATAGACACACACTTACATATAAGTAACAACAATTTTTTTTTAATGAAGTTGCGACATTGATTAAAATAAACCAGACCAGGTATGTCACTGTAGTTTTNCCATATTAAAGAAAACTTAATACATAACCTGGCTACCAAAATGCTGAAGTTTGATTATGTGTTGGGTATTTGTGAAGCGTTGATAAATAATTGGCACATCCTGGCTAACATCACCTCAGTAATACTGACGAGTGATTCTTGAAACTCAAGACACTGTGTAAATTTTAGCCAGTAGTTTGAAGCATGCAGGTTTGGAGTTGAACTGATATTATGGTTTATCTTTATTTAAACCATAGTTTGGGTGTTGTGAAAAATAAATTTTATCAGAAACAGTGTAAATACTTACCAAAGTAAAAATTTTGTTTTATTTACTCTTTTGTACTTATTTTCTTTTGTTTTGTTTCTTTCAGTCTCGTCCNAATTCAGCTGCACCTGCTCCCCCTGTAGAAGTAAACAGAAAAACGGAAGTTTCGCATGTAAATAGGGAAAAACGCAACTCTCGGGACATTAGGGAAGAACGGGAAAGAGAGAGGGAGAGGGACAGAGATAAGGACAGGGAGAAGGAAAAAGAAAGAGGAAGTCGTGAACGAAGAGGAGCCCAGAAGGAGAACACTCCCCTGGACTACCGGGGGAGTAGTGCCACAGAATTTCAAGACAAAACGAGAAGGGAACCGCAACACATTAACAGTCCATCTAGCAGTAGTAGGCAGTCGCCTCGATCACCGTGCTTAAATGGAATTATCTTTCCTCTCATAACTGAGGTAAGTGTGATTACTGCCACAGGAATACATTAGAATGCAATCTGGGCTAATGTTGATAGACAGCCACTGCACATGGATAGCATGTTAACATAATATCGAAGGTAAAAGTAAATAATGTTCTTAATCAAGTCAGAAGTTGGAAGAACAAAGCAGAAAAAAAAATAGAATTTAACAAATCAAAAGTAGGTTCATGCACAAGTACAAATTACAATGTTAAAATAAAAATTAAACAAGTGATTGTTAATAATTATTCTAGTGCTGTTGCTTTTCTGGAGAGGCATCTGCATTGTAATATTTTAAAATTCACTTTTTTGTGCATCACTTCACACAAAAGGAATGCTCTATTTAATTTTCTATTAAAAAATACACAAAATTTCATTCCCACACAGATACAGGCTACTCCACACAATATATACTTGCTAATTATTTGTGGGTGTTGGTTTTAAGCAATAATATAAATCAGGTTTATTAAGATTTATGTTGCATTCTAGTTTGGAAACTATTTTATTTCAGTAGGGAATAAAATCTGCTGTCTGCATACCAGTGTCAGTGAACTGTAAATGACCTAACTTAAAAATCATTGTAGAAGTTTGTATATATGAAATGCTGTTTCTGAAATAGTGTTAATTAATTTAGCAGAATAATATGTACTTTGGTTCCACAAATATTAAAGATGTGACTCTCCTAGGCTGATTGACTCTCATCTCCTTACAAGTACCATAAACCATATGTGTTTTAAATCTAAACAAATCCTTGACTTCTTTTCACAAGTCAGTTCAAAGACAGACACTTATAGATCTAGTCTAGTCCAATAAACAAGTTCAGCTAAAGGTCCAATGACCAGTGCATTTAGTGATAATATCACACCAAATTTTTTTTATTCTTAACTCTTCTGCAGCCAGCAGTAATTACGTCTTCAGAATTGCAAACCTCAGTAATTGTGTCAAAAATTGAAAATACCAAAGTACAGTAAAACAAAAAGACTCGTCTACTTATAACTCTGCTTTTTGAGTTCTCTGATGGCCCTGTGCTGCTGACCGGTTACATTTCATAATTGTAACTAATGTATGGAGCTTTAGAATAAGACGTAATGTTAATTTTTAAGTGGATTACAGTATTTTAATAATAATAGACCCATATGTGCAGGCATAATTGACTTGANAAATGCTAGTCATTATTAGAAATAACTGGCCCATTACTATAGATTTGACATAATGCATCCTACGTATTTAAGAGGTGTCAGAAATTNTAGGCACCATTTGGCTGTTTGTAATTTACAAAAAATAAAATTATTTGCTGTTTCAAAATTGAGAGCTCATTAACTTATTTTTGTTTTCACAGCTTCAGCGGCGTCACAGTACTCTTGGCAGTCGAGGAGCAGATTCAGCACTGCGTGCCGATGCCATTGACGAGCTTCGAAATGCATTTGAATTAGCAGAGAGGAGTAGTCCGGGCATTAGTGAGCTGTTTGTACGGCAAGTTGTTCAAAAGTTGCTTCCCACAATAGGTGATGGAAGACTCGGAGCAGCACTGGACAAAATGACAAGGTAAATGTTGTTTTAGCGATTTAAAAATGTAGTGTATATGGCATATAACATATCAATTGTTTTAATATTTACCCTCTGAAGTTAAATTAGTGGCTTACTGAACCAAAACAAGCTCTAAGCTATTTCAGCTTTAACATTTTTTTTCTTAGTTTCGATCAGAAATTTGCTACTGCCTTTCTCTTTGATTATNATGATTCTGAATTTTGTAGTCGGAAAGCTCAGGCCGAAGCTCAGATTCTGTGACGTCCTTAAGAAGAGTATGACTGCATAGTAGTTAATATATCAGTTGGTTGTTAAATTGTACCAAGGTGTGCTTTTGTTCACTGATTACATTTCATACCTCAGTACTCGTGTGTCTTTGATATATGTGTCAGAAGCAAAGTGGTAATTGAGATAAGTGCATACATCACTAGTATGAATCTGTTTTCATGGTGGCAAACAGATATGAGAGATTTCTTTGTATAGTGTTATCATCAAAGGCCTGTTTCTTTTTGTTCCATTACTGAACTGTTGTAATCTTTGCAAAATTGCAGTCAACTTAGACCTTCATTATACAAAAATTATCAATACATAATTATAGTTAAAGAAAGCTTTAAAACTATGTAAAACTATCCATTCTACTCCATGAAGAAAATTAATATTGTAAAATCGTAACTTTCCGATCCTAAAATATTCTTGAAAACCATCACTTACATTCCTTTGTTTCTGACTGCCTCATATGTACATGGTGTAGCTATATAAAAATGGGGCTGATGCGATAAGTGTGGGTTATTGTAAAAATGTACAACTTAACTTTTACTGCCATCAATATACTACCCTCCTGTATCTGTACACTGCCTCATATGAGTCTTCCATTGTTAGAAGCTGTGCTGCAGCATTCACGAAACATGGTGGGGACCTCGATGCAGTACTGTTGGTTGCTCATGATCGCACTCCTGATGTTGAAAATAATAATCAACATTGCCTTTAGTTTCAACTTGCTCATTCACACTTTCTTCATCTNCGACGAAGTGTGAGACTTCCATTGAATCGATCGCCTCTTTGTTTCCGGATCATATTGAAAGATCCACATTTCGTCACACGTAATGAGATTTTCGATCAAATTTGATTGCACTTGAATGCAGTTTCAAAATATCTGAGCTTATGTTTTTGTGGTTTCCCTTTTGTTCCAGAGTAAGGTTTTTCAAAATCATTTTCACGCAAACTTTTCTTGTGCTCAGTCAGTTATGCAAGATTTGTCTCGCCTTCTCCTTTTCAATGTGAACCATGTGTGCAATCATTGCAATGCTCAGGTATCAGTCTTTCCTTATGATTTGATTGGCTTTCTTGATGTTTTCATAAGTTTTTGACGTGCTAAGTTGACTCGAATGTTCATTGTCTACCAACTCTTTCCAACTGTCGCTGATTTTTTGTGCCATTTGAAAATTCAAGTGCCCGGCATCCAATCATCCTTGTACATTTCCGTTAACAATCGAAGATTTTGTCAATTTTACGAGACATAGATTAACTCACTGCTCAGTTTTCAAACTCTGCATTTCTCTGGCACCACTATCCAATTCATATGATGAGTGAGCACAAACTAATTGGCGTAGCCATCTGAAACTAGTTACATTTGACATGGGAAGGTTCAACGTTGACAACTATTGTCCCCAATCCACAAGGTTGCATACACCCCACTCACAAGGCAAACTAACTGTTGTAACTTTGGTGGTGCTGAGAACTGTATTTATTCTAAAGTGTGTTTTATATATGAAAATTAAATTTTACCCATTATAATATGCACAAATTATAATACAGTTTAGAATTGAAGGGCTGAATGGAAGAAGGGGATATCCCACTCTGCAAGCAAAATTAAGATGTTGGTGTTATAGGCATGCCAATGCCATCTAGGGCTCCCTTGCAAACTGCATGACTGTGGGATAGTCCCAAAATGTTCGTTTTGTCATTTAGAGTAAAGTAAAAGTAATCTTTTATACATGGTGATATAACATGTTAACATCAACTTTTATCATTTTTTAAAAATGTGGGATAAGCCCCTTCTTCCATTCAGCCTTTCAATTCTGTGTTCCAGTTTAGCTGTAGTGAGCTACATTTGCAAACATGAACTAATTGAATGTTTGTTTGTTTTTGTTTTTTTACAGAGAATTGTCATAGAACTCCTAAGGGTAAACCAGAGACGACAGACAGACTGACACTCAGGATGCTACCCTTCCGAAAGTGAGAGCTATTTTTGAGTATTTATTGCGTTGTGTGGCCTTCATCTCCCCACTTGTCTTGGCAGAGAGTGTGAGAGTGTACGTGTGTTAGTTTCAGCGTGTGTGCCTGGATAGAGAGAGATGTGGGGATTAAGAAGGATAAAAGTGTACAAAAGTAGAGTGCAAGTGACACAAGCCAAAGCAGTGTCAGCAGTTGAAGAAAAATAACATTAGAAAAATAATAATAAATAATTACAACCTTGTTGACCAATTGCTATTGTCCTCCATGAAATTTATTTTTTAACGTTATTGTTTTTGCGTGAGGCCCCGCCGCCCCATGAAAGCGGATGTCGGTTGGCAAGACAATCACTCGTAACACGGACTCCTCCGACACGTAAGCACCGTTTCGAGAATTCGACCCGTTTTTCGTGCCCCTACGAACAGGAGAGAAAAGCAAGCCAACCTGCCACAGTTTGATTTCCCCAAGCGACGCATTTGCTGTGATAAAAGTTTCACTTCCATTGCGTACGAGTGATTTTTTGTGATTAAAAGTTGAAAGTGCAAAAGATGCTGATTGGTTGTAAATAGGTAATAAATGACAGCGTGCCAGCTGGGATTGGTTGGTTGTTTGTGAAGAAGATTTTAATCTGCTGTACATGTAATATAAATAAATGCATTACAAGGGTGATGCAACAGCATATAAGCTCTGTATGCAAGAGGGGTCATGTATTGCATTGAAAAGATTCTTTCGATTATACGGTTGTACAGAAAGTTTAAATAAAACAAAATATGATAACATATGAGCTTTNTTTTCTTTTTTTCCTTGAACTAAAATTAATAGATTCAGTATACCAAAATGCTACTTTCATGGTTTTTGACATCCTGGGTGAATTTTTATAAAAACTGTGAAGAGTACAAGCCTAACAGTGTGTTGCTAAAATTTAAATGTTATATAATGCAGTTAGAAAAGGGCAGTTTGTAAGCTAATATTCAACTTAACCGAATCCATGACACAGTGAATTCCTGCTGTTTTATGGCAATAGATGGTCATAATAAATTGGCTAACCAGTGTACATGCAAATACAAAAATACATATAAATTTGCCTTACCATGATGAACACCAGATATGATGATTATCCNTAAGTGTAAATCGTCTATATTGTACAGTTTCAAGTTCACAAAAAAGATATATTGCAGTATTTTTGTAGCTCTGTGGAACATACTTCTGAATTTTATGGAAATAGTTGTCTAGAAAAGTAATTTTGACATACACACACTATAGGAGCTGCCAGTTCTTCGTACATGGTGAATTTCTATTGCATCTTTTTATTTCTAGCTTTGTGTATTTCAGTCCTTTTCAGCAACTGCACTCCACGATCATCCCATACGTCTGGATGTTTTAGTTGACATAATACTCTTTGATGAACGTTTTTGAATTTGTGTCTGTGAACAACTACTGTACGTTACAGAGCCATCTGGTGGCTATGCAATGAATTCCTCTAGTCGGCAAAAGCAGATACTTGGTTGGTATGGCAGCTATAGCTTCAGTGTTTTGATAGTAAGTGAGAGTTTGTGCTTCCTTATGGAGAAAAGATCTCAATATGTGATCGAACCAGTAGGCCTATACATGGGTTGCTCAGAAAGTAATGCCCCACATTTTTTTTCTCNGAAACCATCAATCCAAAATGTATGAAATTTACTCGCAATATAAATGAATGTTTCCTTTGCACATACTATTTTTCCACATAATCCCCATCAACTTATACGGCCTTAAGCCTGGGACATAAACATCACACGCCCTGCACGGACAACGCCTTGCTCCAACAATCACGCTAGTAAAAACTATCCCGTTCACGAACATCGTTTCTGACAGACAGAAAATCCAATGTGCTGTACCCCGCCATCTATTACCTTCGACGCTAACTACAGCAACACCTGAATGCCATCTACCATTGA
>KZ869237.1:9726-22545 GCA_003456935.1 Machilis hrabei | reverse complement strand
ACGTCGGAATAAAAAGTGGCCATAAATGTTAGTTGGTAACGCCCCGGAAGTAATGCCCACAGGCGGTCCCTGGGGCACTAACACTAAAAAAAAAAAAGTTAGGTTAGGTTAGGTTAGGGGATGCGTCAACCTGTTTGGGGGAGTATGTAGTGTGCCTGACTCCTGTCCCAAAGGTCGTGGGTTCGAATCCCGCGTAAGACATGAATGTTTGTATTGTTCCAAGTGTGCACTTGTGTTGGCATATGTCTGAGCACTCACTTGCGTTGTCCTAAGTGTGTGCACTCAACGTCTGAACTAAAAGTGTCCATAATCGTTAGTGATAGAGCACCAGTAGTAATGCCAGCAGGCGGTTCCTGGTGCAATAACATTAAAAAAAAAGGTTAGGGGATGCAGTTGAGTGGTGGTAAGGTTAGGGTTGGTAGGGTAGGTGAAGAGAGTTATGTTATGGAGTCAAAGGAAGTATCCAGGAGTGGTGGAAACACGATGCAGCGAGTGGCCACTCGTGGCGGAGTCCCATTTGAAACTGCGAGTGGGCCTTGAACTGTCAAAAAGTCCCCTACTGACGCATTTTTTCGATTTATAGATAGAAGTGACAGCTCGTGAGTATTAGTCGTAAAATTAATATTTTCACCAACTGTTGTTACAATTGATTTAATCGTAAAGTTATTATGCATGATCACGGGTTATAATTCAGCCAATTTATTTATTATTTTAAGTGTATGAATTATATTTCTGACAGCATGGATTGTAAAAGATTGGTAAATGCACCAAATGTGAATGCATTTTTTATTTTTATTTAATAGCAATAGGTCCAAAAGCATAGCAGTTGTTTATCGTGTCAAATCACATTAGTAACAACCCTACTACATTTATATATTCTGTACGTGAAATTTACAGTGGATCTTGTAGAGGCTGATCGTTAGTATCAAATGTTTGGATAGTGAGGAGATCAATTGCTTTGCATTTATATTTTATAATAGTCATGAATTACAATCCCTAAACATTTAATAAATGAATAGACAAAATCTGCATCTGAAAACGTAGTACCGTATAAGGTACATCATAGCACTAAAAGCAAGCTCTAAGTAGTTAAATTGTTAGGAATTTTAGAAGAAACAAATGTAGCTTCAAATACAGGAGCATTTAATGATTTTAAAGATAGAATATATACTCAGAAGATATTCATAATTGAGAGTTCATTCTTACATCAAATGTTTGTACATATTGTGCAGATTATTTTAGTAATCTACAACTACATCATACCCTGCAATTAACACAAAGGGTACTTGGCAGGGGGTATTATTATTTCGGGGGTCATATGAAGGAGCTCATGTAGGCCTGCAANATTCCACCAGTTCGACCTCAAGGCGTGGCTGCTCGTTTGGATACAGCAGTTACAAGAGTCGATACTGAAATGGTGCGTCACGAGTATGATTCTTGCCAAGAGCTTTCTACGTATGTGTTCAAATGAATGAGGGTCCTTTTTAACTGCTTTTGTGATTGTGAGTACAGAATAAATATTTAACAGTGCTAATGAAATACTGTTATTCTGCTTGGTACATTTAAATTTACTCTAAATCAGATGGGTTTTATAAGGAATAGCATCGTTTGACTAGTTGAACATTTGATATTTGTTGTTATTTTTTGGCATTTTTGTATTTGAATTTTATTTAAAATCCGAGATAAATTACCAGCATGATACGAAAAATAATTACAACTAACATAACTAGGTAGTGTAATTGAAACATTACTTTAGCCTACCCCTAATGCAATTACCACCACTTACTGTTTGAATACGTAATTCATAACTTTATTTATTCATGCCATTGCTTTCATATCACATTGCTACTTTGGTAAAAATAAAAATGTACAACACATACGATCGGGGTTTGAACCTTCATCATTATGTTATCAAAACATAATAAAAATTACGGTGCTCCAGAGCTACGGTGACTAAAAAAAAAGTTACTGTTTATTTTGGGAACCAGTATGTATGTTTGGTGTGCGCTGTTGCCTGATTGTCAAACATTTTTGTAAAATTATGCGAAAACGGGGCGTCGGATAACGAAAATATCACTGATCATATTTGCTTCCATTTGCGAATTGGAATCACTCGTCTAAAGAAAGTGCTACCATTTTGGAACTCCCTGTATACTAATTTCAGCATTTTATGGGTTCGAGTTTAACGTAAAATGCACACAATTCATAGTACTTTAATTTCAAAACAAAGGTACAAGTACTCAAGAGGATCGTTCATCCTTTGCCGGGCACTAAAATTGATATGAATGATAAAAACAAAAATTGTGTAACTCACATGAGGTATAAAAAATACAAGTACAATTTTCCACCACCTTCGGCGACTTCTATTTTTGGCTTTCGAGTAGCAAAATTTATGTTTTCAATATAGGCTATACTGTAGCATTTTCAAATGTCATTAACTTTTTTTTTTTTATAAATTAAACACTACCTGTAATTGTATAATGAAAGTGGTTACAATTAATTTGAAGTTTAATATATCAAAACAGATTCGTCTAAACTTCACTTTATTAACTTGAAGTTTGTGGTGTGAGTATAAACAAAACACAATACAAACACAAAACGAAATAAAAAAATGACAATCGGCTTAACAACAACAAACAGGGTGGAAAGTGAATAGCATGGCCCTTGTAAAGAACCGAGGCGCACTGAAATACACTGCACACTTTGAAAGACATTACGCACGGTTTCTATAGCAACGAAAATCCAAAATGGAGGACATTTTAAAATTAAAATAGTGAATCAGATATTTTGGTCCAAAATATTTTTTTTTGCAATATGACTTTTTCCCGCACAACCCACCGTTTGGAAGATATTGTGATGTCACATGACTTACCAAGCTGAACAACNTTTGTATTTAACATTTTTCTCTAGCTTTTCTGCATCATGGCTAGAATTAGCGTTAGTCAATCACTTACAACAGCTATATATATTTGAAGATACTGCTTGATGTAGCTGCTAAATATTAACTAGTTGAAAATTAGATGCAATGTTCAAACCTCCACATCCACTGTTGTGTGATACCTAACAAATACCAAATAAAAGTTACAGTGATAATAAAAAACTAAATAAAGTTACACAAATTTAAATAAATTAAATGAGATTTATCTGAAGAGGTTTTATATTGTCAATAATGTATCTATCAGTCTATAGTTACCCCTGTCCCAGTAACCTTTTTAATTGCCTACGCTCCCAATCCTTGACACATATATGGGGATGTGTGATCATTACTTTCCACTGGCATNTATGTTTGTGCACGTCACCTATACAAACCACATGTTTGTATGATGGGTGGGGCGAGGACTGATACTTTGTCCAATTTAATGCCATTAACATCAACAGTCAACCCCAATTATGAAATTTCTCAGGGGAGTTGTCCAGCCCGCAGGTTTCGCGTGTCGCGCTTGTCAGTTACCTAATCCCTGCCACACCCAGAGTCCCGTACCGGTAACGAGTTTCGCTAATTAAGAACAGTGATATCCCGCAGACGTGAATATTTAATTAATAATTAAGGAGATTTATTTTTACACTTACTTTAGGGTTAACTTGTGCTAAAGTTTTAAGTCATTTTAGCCCGCAGTTTAATCTTGAAATGGTTAAACTTCAAACTGTAAACAAACTTGCTTCATCTTGTAGAGAGCAGAATACTCCAAATTAATCTCAAGAGATGTGAGAATACATACAAACTGCTGTAAGACACTGCTGTCATCTCCAAACATGACGTCAGTAATCAACAAAAATAGGACTATATACTTACAACAACATAAAACAAAGACACTTACACTTGAGGACCAACAGAAATAAATAAAACTTGTTTTTGTTGGCTTTACGGCGCGTCAAAAACTTGTTTTTAAATTAGACCAAAGAAGTTAGTTTTCATATGACAATGTGGCTGGATAAGCAAATATTAAAAATCACAGTTATGTAATGTTTGAATATACATTGCGAGTGATTACATTTATTTGGAAAAAATTAATTTGCTTTTGGCGTATTAAACAACTTAAATTCTATGATACNATGTGAAGGTTATAAGAATGTGTACCTTGTTGTACTGATTAACATAAAAACGATGGCCTCGATCATTAACGACTGTTCACAAACTTATATTTTATCCGTATTGTATCGGGTGGAACGGCGATATGACATACAACTGGACATTAATTGCAGTCAAAATATGACAGTCATATTTATATGGGACTTTATACCAGTACTTTTTGGTATAAAATCTGGTTTACTGTTTGGCATCTTAGTCATAAGGATGACATTCTCATTTATGATGCGTGATCACTAATTAGATTATATAACTACTATTGATAGCACTATTTAAATAGCATTTGATTTCAATTTCCAAAACTTCAATCGGAATATTGGTACCTTAACCACTATATAAATTCAATATAACATTGTAAGTTTTATTTTATTTTTTCAGCCACTGTATTTCGCGTTATTATACTTATTTCTTACATTTGTTGCCGGTGTAGCCGGCGTTTGTACGCCCGGCGATTTTTACCCCACGGTAAAAAATGCCTAGGCGATTTGTAACCCCAAAGGTAGGTACAAAATGCCTAGGTAATTTTAACCCCCATGGAAAATACGTATATACGAGGCTAATAGTGCATTTGGGGGTACAAATCGCCTAGGCGTTTTTTACCCCCGTGCAATATACGTATATACCAGGCTTTTAATGCACTTAGGGGGTACAACACGCCTACCCCATAAGTGCTTCAATAGCCTGGTATATACGTATATTCCATCGGGGCTACAAATTGCCTAGGCATTTTGTTCCTACCTTTGGGGTACAGACCTCCAACTAATTTTCTACCGGGGGTACAAATAGCCGGCTACACCGGTAACAATATACTTTAGTGAAAGAAAAGTATACTTTAAAACATATAATAAGTTGTTTGTATGTTTCTTCATAGTCAAAGAAGTGCTGCCAAATTGAAAAAAAAAAGTTTTGTCTCAAACGTTTTTGATTACATTGAACTGAGAAAAAGTGTTAAACTAATGTGAAGGGTTTCCTTAAAGTGATAGCTAAACAAAATAATGTTTATTAATTGTTAAAAATAATACTGAGTTCAGTTAAACGTTATACAGTTTGAGACACAAAGCCTCAAAAGTGAATGTGTGCACAGTTATGATTCATACTAACTAAAACTCGCTGTAACTAAATTAACAATATAAAGTACGATTTTCCATTAAATAACATATTTTAATAGCAGTAAATTGTTAGTCTAGTAAATGTTATCCTTTAATTTATTTTCTTCCNTTTGATCAATTATAATTGATTTATGAATTGTGAAGATAGGAAATTTAATATGAATATGTACAAACAAGTATTACAAAGTCAAAATAAATGTAAAAACTGCTGCTTAGCATGAAATAAAAATAACACGAAATGTTGGCAGTAAGTTTTATCCAATCATATAAACACAGTACAAGACAACAACAAATAAACGTGCAGATATGCAGTTTATGTCAGTTCTAAACATAAGTTCAACACATAACATTCTTTAAAAGTAAATCAGGATAACCACTGTTTGTTACACAGAAATACTAAAAAATCATAAATTTATCAAAGAAAATGAAGAGTTAAAACTATTGGATACGGTATTAAAATTTAATAACAAGTAAAGATGTTAGGGGAGCACGGATTGTACGAAGTTTAAACATTACAACTGCTTCCTTTACGTTATTATATACTGTAGCCTATATGAACAATACATATTTTAGATATTAATAATACCAGCACTCCTCTGGCTTAAATTGCCTTATATAACTATATGTTATTTTCATTTTCTAATACCACACATAATTTAGACTGAGTAAACTATCATTGTTACTAATAAATTACCTCAACTCAGTCATTAATTATTAAAAAGATGGTAAATTAAGTAACGTTAAAAACAGTGATAAATAAATTAATGTGTGCAGTCTAAGTGAAGAAATGTATAAACAAATACTCTTACGTTTGTGAATGACATGTGATGAAATTTTATTTGAAGCAGTATTCATGTATAAAAAGGTAGCCATACAACATTACAACAAAATGAAAGGGGTTGAAGTGCCAAGCTAACTGCGGGGCGATTTAATTGCAAAGTCATATTTTATGCCTTTTTAGGCTTTGAGTGTCAATCGTAGGTTTGAAACCAAATACATTTATAAAAACAGTAAGGAATTCAGGCGGAAATACTTATCTTCCTTCGTATTTAGATTATGATAAAATATTTTTAATATATACTACCACATCAAGGTATGTGTTAAAGTAGTACGTTATAGTGCAATTGCAGTGTCGTAGCTGACCTAACTGCGAAGACAGAAGTTTTCTCTGTCAGTAAAAGCTTTATAGGTACAAATTAAATAACAATGAATTTTTTTTATGATGATGATGATGATGTGAGGTTTTACGGCTACTCGACACACATGGGTCATTCGTGCCGGTTTACATATCCAGTACTCACTATTTTTATGAAGGTGATGATGAACACTTTTTATTGAGACAGTGAATAACACCCAGCCCTAGCCAGGAATCGAACCTGGGACCTCCNGCGTGCAAGGCCAAGTGGCTAACCACTAGGCTACCGGGACCAGCGCATTTTTTTTTCAGAGTACAATTCTTGACATATAAAATTACAATTATTTTTCGTACGAACAATTATTGTTTCATCGAACAGGAAAGGGAAATAATTTTTCTCAAAATGTTTTTGCTGTAATTGTAATAGAAAAACGTGAACCCATCTTTTAACTATGTTAATAAGGTAGAATATTTAATTAAGACGATTGTGGTATGATATTAATTAACAATTTATTCGATTGATATTGTAGCTTATAAACCACACACCACAGTCATTTGAGTACAAAATCCTGTCTACAGCAGTTTCATTGTAACTCTAATGTGAATTGTGCTTATTTTTACCGGCATTACATCTGAAGATAGGACAGATCACGATTCGGATGAAAACTTAGTCAAGGCAATGGCTTAATTTATTAAATAAAGGATATATGCTTAATAAAAGCCAGCAACGTCTGGTGTGAGAGAGTTGACTGACTAGCTTACTGAAATACCTTGGTTGATAAACTATAAATATATGGTCGAAAAGTTTTTTATCTGGAGAATTGTGAATGGGATTGGTAGTAAAGGCGATCGTTAATGTAAAAGGAGACAGAAATAGAGAGAGAACTGAACCAGATAAACACTAATATTTATTGATAAGATACGGGACTAACCACCGTCTCATAGTACTCAGATATATAGGTTAATAAGAAAGCTTGAAACATACTTCTTGCTGTATTGTTGTGGTGGGTAGTAAGATAAATATTAATGAAACAGGCGATGAAATTAAACTCTTTCGACAACTTAGACATTTAAAGCTATTTTGTTAAAACTACTACTCGAGACTCTCCAATATTAGTTACATACATGAACCACATAAGAGAGGAGACCTTTTGTAGAAAGTCAATGAGGAAATTAGTATTGATGACTATTGCTTTTTATGCACAACTTAGTTTGAATTTCAATTAATGTGGTGACAACGTCTACCTAATAGTGAATCGAGGGTAAGAGTTGAGTTGTGTATATTGTCTGAATTCTATAATATGAAACTATGCGTTAATTGTTGAAATACTATTACTAAGTAATTGTTTTAAAAAATCCAAACAAAATTATGCATTTGGAGGTCCGATAAAATTTGATGATAATCTCGTGACGTTTTTAATATCTAAAAGCTATTTTAAATTAAATGGCCAGCTGATCATATGTGTTTGGAAAATACCTTCCAAATTTGCAGTCAATCGTTTAATGATTAAATATTGTTGGTGCATATACATTAATGATTTGTTTTCTTTAAAAATGGTGAATTGAATATACAAGTAACAGGAAGTATTCAATTCGGCACCAACTCTATTCATATGTCCGGGTTCAAATCACAGCCTTTTCTTCAGCAATTAAACTTCTTTTTCTATACTGTTCATGTGTCTTCCGTTTTTTTTTTTTTAAATTTAGGTTTACTGTCATTTGTTCTTCTATTTTACACGATATTTTTCATGTCATTTTTATACTTTACTGATTTAATTACGTTGTGTTACCTTATTTTCAATTTGCGTTTTTTAAGCTTTTTGGTCCTTTTGAGTTGGGTGTTTTCTTTTCCTTCTTTAATTTTTAAGTGTAGTATTGGTTAAGGCATTGGAATAGGTTATGTACATCTAAATGTTGTTTTTTCCTTTCGTAACGAACGATCCTTTGTACTATTATCTGCAACCGCTACAGCAAAGGTGCGATAATACAGGCATTTGCTCGTCTTACCAAAGACGATCGAGTATTGACAATGCACTGATTGTTCGTAGCTACTGCACGAAGTGCTGCATATATACGCTCCCGTATTGTGTCAACGTCTGGAATTTCTACTTCATACTCCTTTATCCATCCCCAAACAAAGAAATCCATGGGCGTTAGATCCTGAGAATTTGGTGGCCATGAAACATGCCCATGGCAGCTTATCTAACGGTGTTGATAATTCTTATCCAAATACCAATGCACAACTATTCCATAATGTGGTGGTGCTCCACATTCTCTGGCGTGTATATGTAACGGAACATCTTCGTTTAGAAGTGGAAGATCATTCTTCAGAAAATTAAGGTAGAATAGTGTAAGAAATGTGGCCCAATAGCAATATCACCAACTAAACAAGCCCATATGTTTACTCGGAATTCTCGTTGGAATGTGAATTTTCATTGGCCCACACATGATCATTGTGTATGTGTGTAACACCTGCCCTGGATAACCATACCTCATCTGTTCAAAAATACTTTTAAGAAACAGAGAGTCATTTTGTTTCACAACAACCACTACGGGGAACAAAGTCAGTAGGTTCTAGACTCTGTACCCACATACCATGGTACGGAAACAGGTTGTTGTCATTCACAATAGCCCATGTCTGACGGTCTAGCATTAAATCTTTGGTCAATACTACGAATACTCATACGAGGTTCCACAGAAACAGCATTTATTACGTTTTCCTTTAAGTTGCAGATGTCTCAACTCGTATTGGCGACTCCCCCATCAACCAATAGTCTGTGTAAATGTCCCCATTCGCGAATGCCCATTAATAATTATCTATCCATACACTGTTTCACGTCATAAGTTACGAAACACTAAATAACTAACAATCAGGACTACAAATGTAATGAATGCAATTTGCAAGGAATGTATAGATGTTGCTTTCGATAGACTTTGATACACTGATACGTCCAAATAATTCTCTATATTTCAAAAGTCGTTCTTGCCTATGTGATATTTTGTTAAACTACATACCCCACTTTTTTGTTAAAAATGTGTAAAGTGGATTACAACCATCTTTGGGCGTAAAAAGCAAGAACTTTGGTATTAATGACCCGTCATGTTTACCATTTGTGAAAGACAAATGTAAATTATCTATTCTAACGCTTTAGCCAATATTACAGTTACAAAATAAAACGGACAAGAAAACACCCAACTTTAAACGATCATAAAGCTTAAAAACACAAAATGAAAATAAGTTATAACAATGTAAATGAAATCAATAAAGTATAAAAATGACATGAAAAATATAGTGTACAAAATAGAAAACAAATAACTATAAAACTAAATTTAAAAAATTAAAGAGACATGAACAGAACAATAAGTTTAATTTCTAAAGAACAGGCTGTAAAAACAGATTAAATACACCGACATTTTAACCTGGATTTACCATATGAGGGTTGTGCACCTTACCTGTAGCGCTTTCGAAAACGCGCGATCTAGTTTTAGATTGCAGTAATTTATTGTCAGCTAGAAAATGCCGTTTAATGGAACGTCATAAGTGATGTCGTACTTCTTTTAAAAATTTCTGTAAATCTAGTAAAGGAAGGCTGACATCAACAAATGTCACTGAACAAATCGACGCTTATTGTTACAAGGAATAGATTAATATACATCTGGCAGAACCAAATCCTAACACCCTCTATGAGCAATATTTTATTTTCATTTTCAATAAAAGAGTATCAATTTGTTAACTTTATATTTGGCTCTGCAATATTAATACCTTACTAATATACGTAGTATTTTTTGATATTTCATATAATTATTTAATCTTTTTTTTTTCTAAAGATAAAGACCGAATACAAAAATGTGTAGTTTCTATTAGAAGGAAACGTAAGATATCGTTTTTTTAGTATTATAGGCGTGTAAAAGGATATAATTGATTTATATTGCAAAGCCAGACTTTGGCTATTCGTACGATGGCATAGAAAAGTAGCTACTCATTTTTATAATATAAAGAATTCCAGAAACGCGATCACACCAATGAGCAGTAGATTGTTCACAGCAATGTTGAGCCAGAAGCTGTAGGCCTCCAGCAAGAATAGCGCAGTCTCAGTTATTAGATTTTACCCGGACGTTGCCTGCTCTATCAGTTTCACATCATTCAATACCAGAGGCAAAGAGAAAGGAGACTGAAAAAGGAAAAACGAATAAAGAAAAAGGGACACTTTTAAAATAAAAAAGGGAGATGACGAGGTATCAATATGCTTTTAATGTTTATACTCTTTAAATAGTCTCTTATCTACATACTATCAATAATATTGTAACATTTACCTCATGTTCTTATTTTTGTACACCAGACAGCTATTACTTTATTATGTAAAATCTGTTTTTGAAAAAAAAATTTATGAACAAAATAATTAAATAAGGACAAATTTTAGATTCTTTTAAATAGCATAAGGTAATTAAACAACTGAGAACTTTAATTGCATAAACAAGAAATAAAAAAGGACTTCTGGTTGAATACGCGTATATACAAGATGTCCGTAATTAAATTTCAAATTTAGAAAGGCTTTAATTGGAGAACAATGCAATGGAACGACTTGGTATTTAATATGAGTAGGTCTGCACCGATGAAATTTTATTTGTTGCATAAACAAACGTTTGTTTCGAAACATAACATTATACCGTAGTGGATAATTAAAAACGTCTAAAATATACCACTTGTGTGGTTACATAAGAACACGTTCAATTAATAACATAGTAGCATTATACATGTCGGAAACTCGCTCGCCACCGTTGTTTGCAACATACTGTACATGTTACGTGTGATAAGCGATGCATTGAAACGCTGCAACCGTATCATTATTGCAAATGACAAATGTCTGCAATGACGCATGCTTAACGAGAATCTGCTATAAAAGCAGGCTGCTGAATAGGGTTTATTCATAACCTAGAACAGTCTTTTGTACATCTTTAATGATTTACCATAAACAAAGTCAAAATGGCCGAATGAGTCAGATCACTGTAGGTGAGCTGTAGTGTGGTAAAGCACAATGCTACCGTCGCCAAAGGTTCGGGAACTTCTCGTGAAGCTGTTTTACCAAACTAACAGCTGTGTATTAACAGCATTGCGAAAGTTCAGGACATTAGAGAAAACACAAACGGGCTCAATGACTGCAAATTGTGTACGCTGAATGATCCGAAAATTTGAAGAAAAAGTTCTTTGGACGTCAAACCTAGCAGGGGACAGACAGTGGAGGAAGAGGCCATATGGCGTTAGCACTTTAAACATTTGCCCACAATTTCTTGCTCGGACTGAACTGGAAAATGACTGGCCATGGAATATTTTTTTTACTGAAGAAGCTCACTTCCACCTACACGGTGTTGTAAGTATACACAACTATTAAATTTGGGCAACCGCAATCCACGCGACTTTACTCTTATACGCTGCTGAAGTACTTTCTTTAATTTGTGCCACAGAAACCATAAATACAACAATATATTTATCGGAAACGTGTTTCCCCTATCAGTATTTGCCTCCAGCCCTTTATGATGATAATGCAGTGCCGACGGCTAAGAATAGGGACTACTAGCCGTCTCACAAAAGACATATGCAATTGAGACAGACAAGATAAGGTGTGTTGGATTTATCATTTTATATGTGTAATCTTGATACTGGTATATACCTAGGTGGAAGCAGAGACTGATGTTTTGTATACTCTTTGCTGTTACCGATGTGTCTGTGGTTGTGTGAGTTTGAGAGGAATAAACACAAAGACAACATGAAAGCGTTTCATTTAATTAACGAATCTACGTATAAGAACTAATTAAACAGTCATCCACTAATAATCTCACAGGTTATGGGCCCAGGACGACTAGGCTGTGAAAATAAGTGAGTATATATGTAGCAAGTCGTGTGAAAAATGAAATATGTCGTGTTCTGTGTGATGATCATACTGGTTTCGTGGTTTTGAGTGATTCCAATACAAAGGCGTGTGTGAAATTAACATTATCAGTGAACTGTAGTTCAGATAAAGGGAATCGTGAACACGCAAGCAACAAATTCTGGGTCACTGCCCACAGTCGAGAAACTGGAAGGTATGAATAATTATTCAAACTGGAAATTTGCCATGGGAATGTACTTAGTTCATGAAGATCTCTTGAAGTGCATAGAGACAGATTGCCCGCACCAACGGATATAGTGACATGATGGCCAACCAAACCGGTGACGTTATTAATAAAGACGATAAAAAGGAAAGAAAAGCTCGTGCAAAAATATGTCTTATGGTTATGCCTTCTGCTTATGCCCACGTCCGAAATGCGAAAACGGCAAAGGAAGCTTGGGATAATTTAAAGAATGCATATGAAGACCGAGGTTGTCAAGGAGACTTGGACTATTACGAATTCTTTTTGTACTCAAGTTGGAAAACTGCAAGTCAATGGAGGCATATGTTATGCAAGTTCTATCGATAGGACAACAGCTAGATGACATAGGTGCACCATTA
>KZ869236.1:61156-76833 GCA_003456935.1 Machilis hrabei | reverse complement strand
TTCGGGTTCGGATGCAAAAACCAGGTTTCGACCCACCCCTAATATATATATTTCACAAAGCTTTCTATTCGTCAGGTATACATGAATGAACAATATATACAAAAGACACATATATTTCGAAAAAAAAAATATTTCATATTGGTAAGATAGAATTACAGGCTCTTGGTGGAATATATTTTACATTGGTCTAGAAATAGTTGTATGGAAGGCTTCTGATTGGTTGGGAATGGTCTCTATATTTATAATGGCTCTTGGAGGAACCAAATACTTATACTATTATAGAATTAGCGGTAAGGAAGGCTTGCGATTGGTTGGATATAATTACAGAATAACTCTCTTTTCAAATGGCTCACGGAAGATCAAAATTTACATGAGAGTAAACCTAGGTACATTATTCTAGACAAAGCTGGAATACTCCATCTTAATGAGGATCATTTACAGTTCTGTAGAATATTCCAGCAAATTTTTAAGTTGCTTCTACAATACTCCTGAAATTTCCAGATACATCATGGTGGTATGGAAACGTCTGCAAAATTCTAGATCACTCCAGCAGCATCCAATATACAATTAATTGGAGGTGTTTAAGTTCCATTTGTATGACTCTATAATATTTCAATTAGAAGGAAGCTGGGATAGTTTTTCAGGATTGCGCTGGTGGGTCAGGGGGAGAGAGGAATATTCAGGATTAAGAGGAAGCTGGGATGGCATTTTAAGATTGAATGGGCCTGGGTGGATCAGGAAAAGAGATAAATATTCAGGATTAAGTGTGGGTGATGGGGAAAGATAAACATTAAGGGTTAAGAGGGTTTGGTTGGCCAGGAGGAGAGACGACTATTCAGTATAAGTGGGAGAGGATGGATCAGGAGGAGAGAGAAACATAAAGGAGTAAGAAGGAGAGGGTGGGTCAGGAGAAGAGATAAATATTCAGGATTAAGAGGGAGAGGGTAGATCAGGAGGAGAGCGCAACATTAAGGATTAAGAGGGAGAGGGTGGGTCAGGAGAAGAGAGAAGTATTCAGTGTAAACTGGGGGAGGGTGGGTCAGGAGGAGAGAGTACAAGGTGTTGGTAGAGGTTGCATAATCGGCTGAGTGGAGCGAGAGTCGGTGCCAGGCTGGTGTAGGTTGTTACGTAATCGGCTGAGAGGAGCGATAGGGAGATTACGCAATCGTCTGAGAGGAGCAAGTGGGAGGTTACTCAATCTTCTGAGAGGATTGAATGGATTTTCAGAGGCTTAGGAGGGCCCAGAACTGTGATTTCTATACTACTGTTGTAAATTTTTGTGCTTAGTCATTTATAGATTTCTGTGTCTTCATCCCAGACTAACATGTCGGTTCCTGCAGACATACGTAGACGTTAGGTATTAATTTTCTTGATAAAGTGAGGCTGTAATGTGCCGTGTATGAATGCATCATTTTATTTATATTTTGCTTTTGCACATGAACTGGTTTTGCTTCTTCTTCGGCCAGGCTTTTTTTAAATGTGGACTGGTATTGTTATTCTGGGAAAAAATACAGCTTTACAGTAACAATTTGAAACATATATCGTAACTTGTTATAAAATCCTTTAAATTACCTCTCTGGTCTGTATTTATGAAGAAGTCACTGTAATAGAGAGAGATCAGCTGGAATTTCTCCGCAGATGCTAATATCTCCTTCACCGAGGCGGTTTCCCTTTGTGTCAAGTATTTTGTAATTTTTCGTTGGCATATTTTGTGTTTTCGTTTGAATCTTTTGACTCAGGAGTCGGAAGCTTTGCACTCAAAATCCTTCAACTGCCCTGCCGCTGCTAAAGCCCACTGTTGTAAATTCCTTGTCGTCACTTGCTGATACGTTTGCCGAGCCTCCACGAAACGATCAGACGTCCACAAATCAATGATCGCGTATTTCTCTATTGTCGAGCCAACACATGCTATATCTTGTTCCCACCTTTTTAAATAAGCCATGCTTTTTAAAAGAGAGCAGCCTTTCCTTTGCAAGTTTTTCAAGCTCCATTGTAGATGCTCTTTGGCAGTATTAACAACTTTTATTTTGTAATCTAGTGGGTTGTACTCCATTTTTTCCCGGCACATATTCGACCTCCGCGATTTTGGTAATAACACCTTCGTCATCCATTTCATGTTTTAACATTAATTCCTCGTTTGTTATAAATTGTTGTACACCTACCATCTCCACTGTATGATGATATAATTCCTCTCCCATCAGCATGGCTTCTATGCCAATAACGGACGACGATGCTGACGTGATGCAATTATTTTCCAAGAGTAGCTGTTCACAATTTATAAACGCATCTTTTAAGTGTTTTTGGATTCCTCACTGTACACGGAATATTCTTCGGTATCGTTTTGCGGTTTATTCGATGACCCAGGCACAGATTTCATCGTAGACAATCGATGTATTTTTTTTCACACAGCGTCAGTGACCGAATGTGTGCATGTTCTTTGAATCACTCGAATATATTTACACGAAAATGTAAACAGGTAATATAGTTTTTGCACCGTAACAACATAATTACTCATTGTTAATACGATTGATTTATGTAGTGTAGATTATAACCTTTTGAATTTGACGCACACACGCTATCAAAACATAAAAAAAATGCAAAGTTGTTTCGAACTTGAAAATCTTATCAGCGACAAGACAAATGAGGGAGAAGTCTTCCTGACCGTAAAATAAGTATTTTTTTTCCGTTGTAGCCTTTAAAACCAACATGTATATGTACTAAAGCAGGCTTCATTAGATGCGCTAGATGCCGCAGTCCTCTTTGCTTTCATTGTTTTTATGATACATATAAACTATATTCAAATAATGTATTGAAATGTAGAATGTAATAAACATACTTTTAAATGTAATACTTCCAAGCCGTTTACAAGTAGTCTTTATTTATTCCTATTTATGTTTACCTATGTTGACATTTCTAGGTAGTATTATGCATGAAGTATAAAAAACGCTGAACAAAAGAAAAACAATTGCATTGGCAGTGAATCTATCCAGCGCTCAGGGGCCTATTTCACAGAAATATTAGTTCACACGTTACGAGTTATAAGCTACAAGTTCTAACATTCACAAGTTAGTAAATACTAGTGTTTCACAGAAAATTTTACTAGCAAGCCGCAATTGTTTACAAGTCAGCTGATTTGTTTCACAAGTAAAGAGTTAGCAGTAGTGTGTGTTGATACTGGAGCACAGAGAAACATGGGAAAATCGGCAGAAATACGTGTATTGAGGAAAATTAGAGAGGGTAAGAATATTTTGTTTGGTCAGCTGTCAGATAAGTTAGCGAAAACAGATAAAATTGAGGAGTGGAAGAAAATATTTGAATTTGCAGGCAGTTTTGGAATTGTTAAGCAAGGGAAAGAATTGACATACATACGGGACACGTTTTGACTAAATCTTAGAAAAGCAACAATGATAAGTTAACAATATTATATTTATATTACTTGATAATAAATATATTTTAACTACTATAAGGACAATGATCAAGCCGAGTCGGCTCAGCCCCAAGGGCTCAGCTGCAGCGTGGGTTCTGGAATATTAAGTAGCTTAGGAGTGCTTTTCAGCTTTCAAAGTTACATCCAAAGACGCACACAGGTTCAGAAAGTCTACTTACGTGTTTAAATCCTCAAGATTCAGCGTCAAATGCCTGTTCTATGCTGAAAAAGCAGAACGCGACGTGATGATCAAGCAGAGTCGATGTGACACTGTACATAATTAACAACGTTTAATAAATTAATAACGCAGCCATTTGGGCTGAGCCGACTCAGCTTGATCATTTGCCTTATTGCTTAAATTGACATATAGGTCTAGATAGACTAGATCCAGTTAGCATGTGTAACTGTTTAAAAACAGATATGGGGTGAAAGATTTATAGCAATATTCCCTAATTTATGCNGTTTAAAAACAGATATGGGGTGAAAGATTTATAGCAATATTCCCTAATTTATGCAGTCTTTTAATATTGCACAACATAGACCCTGTAAAGACAATGCAAGTAATACCTACATTAAAGTTGTGAGACCCTATCTACCTACATTTACCATACCAGCCTACATCTACCCTATCAACCTACAATTACCTTACCATCCTACATTTACACTACCAACCTACGTGTACCCTACCTACCTACAGTTACCCTACCAACCTACATTTACCCTACCAACGTACATCTACCCTACCTACCTACATTTACCCTACCAACATACATCTAACCTATCTACCTACATTTACCCTACCGACCTACATCTATCCTGCCTACCTATATTTCCCCTACGAACCTATATTTCCCCTACGAACCTACATTTCCCCTACCAACCTTCATCTAGCCTACCTACCTACATTTACCCTACCAACCTACATCTACTGTACCCTACCTACAAACACATGCATTTACTCTAATTACCTATATTACCTACCCCTACCCTATGTACATCTACATCTACTCTACCTTACATACCTACCTACCTTCTCGTCTACCTACCTATATGTATTTAATTTTTTGTTTTTATTATTTTAGGCAAAAGTGGACAAAGCTTAAACCTTTGTACAGCATCCTCAACATTCTCAGGCCAGTCAACGACTTGTTGAAATTTTAGTGTGTTCACACCACGCATCGGCAAACACTTGCTTTAGATACACCATGCATATCCCCGACTGTGTGATACTGTCCACCATTTCATAGCCAATGCAATGCTATGCATAGCTGCTGCTTTGCTGACAAAGCCGAGCTTCTGTTAGTAGGATGATCTACCATGCGTCCAATTTCGAACGAAAGCTCTTCAAGTTTGACTGAACTCATCTGAAAATGTTCTTTATGTTCAAATGCACTAAAGATGTCAAAATTCACTCTCATTCTTTAATGTCTGTGTTCACAATTCACTTGTTGGAACATTTATGCCTATATATTGAATATCATCTTCATCATTGCCAGTGCAAGGTAAAACGTGTGTGTTGAGCTTATCTCAATAAAAGCATCTAAATGTACACAAATATGAAGAAAANTCACTTGTAAATTATTTCCTACCAACCTATTCTGACTAGTAGAAAATTACTTGTTACTAGTAGCTTGTAACTTGCAACATTTTTTTTTGTGAAACGAAACACTTGTGAAAAGTCAAATATTTACTTGTAACTTGTGAACTAGTAGCTTGTAGCTTTTACGTTTACTAATATGTTTGTGAAACACTATCAACACCAAATCTTACAAGCTACAAGCAAATTCACTTGTAACTTGTGAACTAGTATTTTTGTGAAACAGGGCCCTGGAGTCGAGTGCCTTGTGAACAGGGCTACCTGCGGCTCGTGATAAACTGCATATTCCAAGGCGTTAAAAGCACAACACTGAATGTTCATAGGCCTGTGTCTTGTAAAAGCTTGAGAAGCTTGGATAAATAGTGGTTTGTATTGGGAACTGCAAGTTCACGAAGTTAGACAAATTTTTAGCGGTCAATTTATGTTGTGGGGACTGTACTTTTTTTGTTAACTTAAATTTTGAAAAGTTTATAAAATGTAAGATACGCTGAATTAAAAAAACATCAGCTTTTAGCTGGAAGAATAATTTAAGATGAAACTGCGTTTTCCAGTTTCCTAAAACGAAGGTATGTGAAGTAAACCTGCTTAATTATAAACCCGACAGTTATGCATTGCATTTATTTCACTAACGTTAGGTATATAATGTGTTTTTTTTTCAGTATAATTTAACATTATCTTATGGGAAACATGGCAACACTAGCTGGTCTTGAATGTTTTGGAACACAAAAAATCGAAAGTCCTTCTGAAGTCGGTCATCGGCTACCACTGCGTGCATTATTTTGTAACCTCTACTCGGTTTCCTTGGGTTTTGTAAATTTGCAGCGGTGGTTGGAATTGATGACGTATACTGTTAGTGACGTCTAAGCTACTTCATATCGAAGAGGCAGCCACTTCCCAAACAGCAGACAGCTACACTTACCTTGTTAAACTAAACTGTTCACTTCGATGTGAGGTACAACTTGCATTCACTTACGATTCACATACTAAAAGGTTAAACTTTATCCTAATAATAACTACTGATTTGTTGTCATCAAATGCAACGACTAAGTAAACATTAGAATGATTACTAAGCATTTATTAGGACTTGTCAAACAAAGACTAGCCATTTCAAAATGTGCATGAAGACCAAGAACACACTGTGTTTAGTAATCGGGAAAAAGTACTGTGGTCTCATTTCAGTCTGGTTGCATCATCAGACGTCACCGTAATTAGATTTCGCTATCTGGACATTGTCAATATAATACAAATAAGTTGCAGTTAAAATGACACAGCTAGTCTCATAAGGAAATACAGTACTAAATGTAATTTTTATCTTTTTAGAAATGTAATTGTTCATGTGTGCTCAAATATTTAGTTTCTTTGGTACTTCACACGTACTGGATCCATTTTGCTAAAAAAAAGAGAAAAAAAGGAAACTGAAATGTACAACATATTTGTAGCTTACTTTTTTCTTAGAGAGAGTATTCAAAGTGAATGCACTTCATGTGGTCCTCAGCTTTCATTCATATTTTCAAATGATTGGCTTAGCTTCTTAGTGAAGGCCTAGTCTTTGTTTGTTTGAAACGTCCTAATAATTACTTTCTACACTTACTGTTTGTAGTTTTTTTTTATATAAATAATACAAACNTGCAGTTTTGTAACTGTTTATTTTAAATAGTGGCTTCAGCATATAAAACATTTTATAACTTACAAAAATTGTATGGAACACATATACCTTAGTGAAATACATAATCAATATACAAGATAAGCAAGAAGTACTTAACAACCGAAACAAAAGAGCAGTCAGACAAAGAACAATCTTTTTAGTTTAGCATTGAGATTTGTCATTTCTCTCTTGAAATAACAAAGCAAAGTTTAGCGAAGCAGCATCTGTTGAAATTGTATTAATGTTTTGCAAGTCCAGCCAGATGCTACTACCTCCTTGCGAACCACCTTCACCACACCACAAGTTCCTATGCGATGGCAACTAATGTTGAATCCCCACCACCAGAGAAGAAGTAAAGGCATTTTTTTTTTATCTATGCCATCAAAGGTCTTTCAATTAACGGTAAGACTTGACATACATACGGTCGATATTACGAAACATCATTAAAACAGTCGATCTGATCCTGTAGAATAATAAATTTAAATTCTCACCCATTTATTTTACTGCTACAATATCAAATTTCTAAATGTTAAGTTCAGCTTTTCGATCTTACCGTCGTAATACAGAGTGTTTTCAAGATGATGATATGGTGTTTTACGTCACGTCGACACACAATGGGTCATTAGGGACGATGAAACATTGTTTACTGTGATTAATGAAGGTGAAATTAATTCTATGAACAACAAAAAAAAACACGACCCGCAAACTCTCGTTCCAGGGCGCGCTGTGCTAACCACTATCCCAAGTAGGTCAGCGTGTTTTCAAGGTATCTGGTGCCAAAGTTTTCAAGTTGACTTATAACCACGATGTGTAGTTATTGTGTGTGCATAAAACTACGAATTTATCTTTTTTTATGTGTTCTAAAACTCTGGGTATTTGCTGGAATTAAAGGTTTGATTTGCGTGCTTGCACGCCGTGAATAAAATGAGCTGGTAACGTTCTGGCCTGATAAGAAAACGGAACCAAAAGAGGTGTCGACAAATTTATGTGCTGTAATCTCAGGCGCTCCTGAGAAACATGTTTGCTTACGATTACACACTCTCTTTACCATTCCGTCTGAACTAAATGTTTGCTTCTTTAAATCTGTACCTTATTTGTGTACATTTTCATTATTTCTAGACGTGTAATCTTGTCAAGGGTTAAGGGGAACCTTCGCCCACAAATAAAGACATTTTTATTATTTATAACGACACGTAACCGTTCAGGAAAACACCTATGACCAGTGTATTGGTCTTGCGTTAGAGTACTCTGCATGTGCATTACACTGAAATATCCACGTTAGGAAAAGGATGATCAACTAACACAAAGAGTTGTCACTCTTTTGGACTGAACAAAGCTGCCACTCGCTTTTAAGTACAATAGTACAGTTTCAAAGTTACAATGTTACATAGGCCTAAAAATTTACGCAACTTATACATTCTAGTTAGTGACAGTAAGAAAATTTAGAAGCAATAGCGAAAGTGTCCTTTCATTATTAATTCTGGTTTTAAAACTACCTTTCTGTTTAACCTTATTTACTCCTCAAAGAACTGTCTCATAGAGGCAATATATTTTAATATTTCATAACAAATTTTTAGGCTGTCTTTTGTAGCAGGTATTTTCAGCGTTGACAAAACAGTTCTGAAACTAATCTCTCACGAGAAGGAACTGAACATTCGTCTTGAGTATTTACGTGATTCTAAAAGTGCAGCATTACTTGTTCATTTAAAACTGTTATATATATATATATATATATATATATATATAAAGTATGGCTAAGGTGCCAATATTAGCGGTCTTCTTCCTGATTCAATCCCTTGGTCCAGATAATCAGACAAGCGTTTATTAAAGGGAAATCAAATGTACACTGAACCCGTATTTCATTTCAAACTCATCGTCACTACCTGTACCGCACTGTGGTCGTTGTCTGTACACTTCACTTGCACGTTAACCAGTTCAACTAATCTTTGTTTATTGAAATGACTGTTCACTGGCCGAAATCACGATCATATCTAGGGAAAGGTATTAAACTTTCTTGTAACTTAGAATGCCGCTTACGTTGCCAGATAATTGCCCAGGCAGCAACAACCACGAACTGTGTAACAAGGAAGAGAGCAGCTGTGACGGCCAAACCAGTAGTATCCAAACATACAAGGCCATCGTCAGACACAATATTTGTGCCAAAATCGGCACTTGGCATTCTGTTCGGCCCAGCCGTCATTTTGTTTTCTTCAAACTGGAACTTATCCGCGATTCGGATAGACTGTACTACTAACACTTCTTCTTCTTGACCAATATGCCTTCTCCTTCTTCGTCGGCGTCCATACGAAGACGACTGTCTAACAAATCCATAATAGTCTTCTAGATCACACAAAACTGGTTCACACTTAGGTAGACACGGTGTAACTAAAGCTTTGAATTGAACAGTATCCGATGTCGGGAACTTGAAGGCGTCAAAAGGAGCTGCCAGAACTTTTCCTGCATTCCCTACCTTACTTATTGGACCCATTATGGTTGGATCTGTGGGACATCCCAAGCTATCCACGAGCAATATCTCACTGGTATCCACTCCGTCTAAGGCGATCAGCTCCCGCACAAAGATTTCGTAAGGTGTATTCTTATCGACAACCTCAAATCGAAGACTTAGAGCGTCCCCTACTTGTGCCGTACCGATGTCATTGCCGTCACGATCGGTGATGTGCATGCTCACTGTTGGTGATGTCACGATCGTTGACTCGCTGGCAGCAGAGCTTACTTCACCACCAACCTAAACAGGAACAAAGAAACAAAATGGATTAAACATGACAACATTTAATATTAGCCTAAATACCAACAGGTTTTTTTTTCTCTTACTTAAATACAACAAGGTGGAAGAGGATGTGAATGTATCGTTGGTCTTAACGAATAAAAGGTAAGGTAAGAGGAAATCACAAACAGGTTGAAAGAAATATATTTAACTTACTTACAATCTAGTACATTCTTAGGTACTCTACAAATTAAAAAAAGGGGTTGTCTCGATTACCCACAGACTCTATCTTTGCTAGAAAATGATCCATCATATGTGGAATATACCGTATAACAGAACGTTAGCGTCTCACAACTGAGGATCTAGGAAGTACTGACATCTAAATGTCTCATCTCTTTCTAATGAATGTTAATAAAACATAAGATCAGAGACAATTCAGACTGTTAGAGATAAGAAATTGATCAAAAAAGAGACAGAGAAATACAATTGACTAAAAATTGATTATAATAATAAATTATAACAAGTTAATAAATTTTAGTTTGTTTCACCACTCTTAATCACATGAACATTTTTAACTGTCAACTGCTTACACTCTTGTATCCAAGAAATCAGGCACTGAACACTAAAAACATAATACCATATTATTGTCACACACCACGAGTGTTTTAACAAAATAATGCACTTTATCCGCATACTTTAACCAGTAGGGATGGTTAATGGAACCTCCATAAGAAGATGAATTTGTATTTCGTTTAATGAATGACATTGACATACTTTCATTAAATGATGATGCTGTGCGGTTTTACGGCTACTCGACTACACATGGGTCATTCGAGCCGGTTTACACATATCCAGTACACACTATTTTTATGCAGATGATGATGAACACTTTTTATTGAGACAGTGAATAACACCCAGCCCTAGCCAGGAATCGAACCTGCTATCGACCGGCTATTTTCATTAAGAGGTAATAGAGTTATAAGCCTTAAGTTTTAAAACACAACTTCTTATCTTTACGCTATAGTACATAATGAATACACACTTTACACCCGAAACAAAATAACATATTGCTTTAAAAGTTATTAGTAATTGACCTTGTTTTACATTGATATGAAAGGTTTTTGGCATTCAGCCATAAATACAGCTATTAAACAAAAACAGGATCTATCAACATATGTACTCTATAAAAGAAAATAAACCCCCAAAACAGTACCCTTACTAAGCACATCATTTATCGTAATCGCTACAGCATCGCCTTGTACCAACCCCAAATCCTTCAACATGAGCCCAGCACATTAGAAAGTGTGTTTAAAGAAGCTACAGTAATTTTCAAGAGCAAAACCATTAAGAACACACTACAAGAAATTTCCATAATTTCGACTACTAAGAGTTAGAAGACCAATGCTTAATTTTCAAGTTTCAACTCATCATAATCAGTTATCATACTTTGTTTTATAAACATTTTATGTATGTTTGATTTGTAATGGATATGAAGAAGATATACCACTTTCTCTCCAAACGTAGTCGTTTAAAATACATTTCAACTTATATTTTATTGTGTTTATAACCGAGTGCCAAAACCCTGTCATTTCAGTTACATTGACTTCCTTTTCAATATTAAAATTAAGTTATAAAACTGTAAAACTGGAGAATTATTAAAGTGATCCACAATGGAATACTGAATTGAAATATGGTGTGAACTTTAGTTCAAATAAATACTTTACGAAAGAAAATTGTGAGGACGATATTCTATGTACGATTTTGCTTCAGTTTAAAAACTACATTCAGATAATGGTGTGCGAAAAATGCTACCGCTGAAATCTAAATCAGAAAAGTTGTTTTATTAAACATTTATAAGTACGTAATGAATATAATAAATTCTTGTAGTGAATATGGGACCACACTATTTTCTTACAGAAGCATGACTATTTCGTCAAAATGACACTCAAAACATGCAGTCTCCTATTACTATTATCTTTGAGTTAACCCTTTCATAGGCAAAGGCAACATACTTGCCACCTAAATCTCTCTGTGGGACTCTTATGTGTTGTAAGTTTTATTTAACCCTTTCATAGGCAAAGGCAACACAATTTCGACCTAAATCTCTCTATAGATTCTCATTGTAAGTTTTATTTAACCCTTTCGTAGGCAAAGGCAACATACTTGCCACCTAAATCTCTCTGTAGAGACTCTTATGTGTTGTAAGTTTTATTTAACCCTTTCGTAGGCAAAGGCAACACAATTTCGACCTAAATCTCTCTATAGATTCTCATGAGGTGAAGGTTTTATTTAAATAAAAACCTACACCTCATGAGAACGTATAGAGATTTAGGAGGCAAGTATTTTGCCTTTGCCTACGAAAGGGTTAAGGGCGTACTTGACTGCGGCACCGACGCAAATACGATATTTAATTTGACAGTCACAAACAGAAAACGTTTAAGACAAATCAAAAGCTATACCACGTGGGATTTCATTGAACGTTCACAACGCTCACAGAATCCATATGTCTTAAACTTCTCGACCAAGGCAACAGCAGTGTTACAAGTACAGCAGAAGTAAAACAATTTCAAATTAAATTTAGACACTGAAGAAGGAGCGGGTGTCAAAAAAGACGCATACTGCAGAGTTTGTCATATGGTTCACTAACTGTTAATTTGCTCAAATACACAGACCACACACGTAGAGAAGGGACATACGATGTGTAATCATATGTAACATTTAAACGTGTTTCCTCTTTCTTGCAAATGTGACCAATCAGTCTAGTTTTTAACCCTCATCCCATGATGATAATGATATGTGCAGTTTAAATGCGTGTCGACACCATAAGGCCCATTTCCCAGTGCCCTAAAAATAAACAGCTGCTTAATAAAACTAATACTTACGCGAAGATCCACACCATTGGAGACACTCTTATTTTGTAGCGTATATGAGCAACGAATTGAAAGTCCTATATCTTGACTGGTGACGATTTGATCGTGATGCTGTAAAAAAATAAAAAAATAATAATAATTATATAAACTGCAAACTCTACAACATAAAATCTGGAAATTCATGTTAGATTATTGTTAGGGATTAAGGAAACAAATGCACACAACTTTACCACCAAAATCTAACGAAAATATGTATTAGGAGGCTGACAACATTCTGCCACTATTTGTAACATAGAAAATCACTGTTTATTTAGTTTCTGTCGTTTAAGAAACAGTAATTCCTTCAATAATTTTCTCTGAATAAGTTTATTTATATTATAAAATGTGTGTTACGTTTTGTGTGTTCCGCGATATATTCAACTTATAAATGCCATGCAACTTGAACAAAATGCAATGTTATCACAACCTTTTTATCTGAGGGTGCTATTTCAACTCTCTTTCTGAGGAGATAACAGAGGTCCAAAATAAACTATATGGTCGACGTTGTGAAATTTTCAGAGCTTGCATGGTCAGTTGTTTAAAATTCTAGCAAAATTTAACTTTTACTTTAACTTAAGCCTAACTGTATGACTTAAAAATTCAAGTGGGTATGAAGAGAATTATAGTATAACCCAAGCAAATTTACTCTTCTACTTTCTTCAAATGTTCTAACCCAATTCGAGGATGAAACAGAAAAACACATACACCAAGACGTTTAGAACATTAGGATATAAACGACAGCTTTCAGCCGTGGTGCAATTCTAACATAGGATGAGAAAGTTTAAATCAATAAAGAAGTATTAACTATAAAGTATAGTTTAACAAATACACCCAACATGTCACAATGCCAACATCAGTTTAAACCATTGGACGCAATCCTATTTGTCACGCTTGTGTACTGCAACCAGCTCATCAAAATGTCAACATGCATTCTATATTCTGTCGTCAAACATTGTGAAACACTCTCAGTCACTGTCTATGTCAACTCTAAATTACAAGGCTCTTGTGCAAGTTCAGTTTTTCGTTTGAAACAATACAACGCCATCCACTGAGCCTACTATGGTAGAGTAGTTGGTTAATTAGAGGGGATGTAAATTCGCACACCATGTTTGTGACTGTGCTTTTATCTCCATTAGCCACTATAAGTGCTGTTCGTCATCATGAAATGTCCCAACAGGCATCGACACGACGTTCAACATTACATCACCGCTTAATATACTTCTCTTCACTTAATGTTTCTCATAGCCAGTTCGACAGTTAGGACAAAGAATCTGTATAAAATTTTAACATTGCAGAATGTGTACAAATATCGAAATTGAATGCAGTTTGTAAACTGTGGTTCGGTGGATAGTAAAAAGATAACAACATGGAATAAAAACGAGTAATATTTTTTCAAAAACAAAAACTGAAAAGCAAAATGTGTGAATAAGATTGCTAGATGAATTAAACGAGAGACAAAACATAAAATCCTTTATTTTCTGAGTTACATTTTCTGTTTAAAAGATAAATGCATGGGAGGTATTTTGTATGGACTGACATTCAGATTTCAGTTTCTCCACCGATGAAATGCAAGAAAGTTAACCAAATCGTTTGAATATAAACTTAAGTGAATTTCAATAAGAAGAGTGGATATTTGTTAATAACAATTTTGAAGTACTTCACCTTAAGTATTTAGGGTTAGTGTAGGAAATAGATTTCCTATTTTGATTTAAATATTATATTTTATTAAAACGTAGAATAAATGGATCTGTGATTATATTGTTAAAATCTTAAAAATCATAAAAATTAAATTATACAACAATTAAAGGATGGTAAGAATGTAGCTGTCAATACTGTCATTGTCTACAAAAATGTGTATAAAGCATTATGAAGGAGTAACTAAAGTAGCTGCAAGTAGTTGACAAACCACACAAGGTATATGTGATGGTAGTTTATTGAACATCAGTGCCAACAAAATGAATGAATACGTTACACAAGTATAGCTTGGCTAAGTTGAACTGTAAGAATGATCGATTTCGATCAGGAGACTTGAGTTGTGGACTTTGGGGGACTAGACCGTACGGAAGGCGGTCTGAGTTGTCCTAAAGAAAAAGCAGAAGTCAAGTTAAAGTTGTTACTTAGAGCTTTGAGAGGATAAAACTAGACAGAAGGTGTTTTCCGTCTATCTTAAAGGATTAGCGTTCTACCCTCATAGCGGGTTACTATTTTTTTTAACCACTTAAAGGCCACCTTTACTTGTTGTGGATTATAAGGTACACTCGTTGTGTTTGTGAAACACATGCTAAACATGAGATATTGTATATGTATTTTGATTACTCATCTTAAAAGTTATTCATTTCATCATGTCTAAAACAGTCCGTACAATTAATCGTGTGAACAATCAGTGTTAAAAAACGAAAAAACCTCCATAAATTCAAGTACAAGGGGGAAAATAATAGTTCACATATTAAATAAAATGTTGGAAGTGGTCACCGTTAGCATCAATGCATGGTTCAGTACGTCTCAAAATATTTCGTAACACTCGGTTAAAGATTCCAGGACTGTTGCAGATGTGTTCTGCTGCATTCTTAATTCGAATCCACAGTTGATCCTGTGAAACGATTGGTTCGGAACACGCTATTTGTTTTCATGTGCCGCCTGAATTAAACGTTCAATGCATTGAAGTCCTATGAACGTAAAGGCCATTTTACTGCGGCTTCAAGGTGAACATACTCGTGACCTATCCAGCGTTCAGGGAATGTGTCGTGCAGCCACTCCCTTACGTTGACAGCGAAATGTGAGGGTCCACCAGAAAATAATGTTTTGGTGCGTTTGAAGAGGTACCTGCTCCAACAGGACTGGTAATGTGTAATTGTAGGAACTGTAAGTAGGCAACACCATCGAGCCACGCTGGTAGAACGTGAGAACCTATCAGCTGGTTCCCTATACGTTTAATTTCACCTAACGCTGATGATGTTTATCAGTTTTGGCCTGAGGATTTTCCTCCACCCACACATGATTATTATGTAGCCTACATTAAATGTTACGTTTCGTGTGAAACACCTTTCATCGGTCACAAGAATTCTGTCAATAAACGTACCGTCTTCACTACAACGATCCTTTAACCACTGACAAAATGTAGGCCTACGTAGGTAAAACTTCCTGTACACCAGTGGCGTAAATTTTGGGCCCGCAGGGCCCGTAATGCGGGAGGGCCCGGGTCTTTTAGGGGCCCGGGTCTTTTAGGGGCCCGGCCTGGCAGGCATTGAAAATAGTTAATAAAATTTATGCGGCATGCAAAGTCCATGAGGTTAGGTTCTTTTATGAAGTTGTAGAGAGACTATATATATTTTTCAGTCAAACTATAAAAAAGTGGGAGCTGTTATCATCTTTTT
>KZ869235.1:82737-95873 GCA_003456935.1 Machilis hrabei | reverse complement strand
AGCATTACCAAGCAAATAAAAAAATCGCCACAAGAATCGCCAAATGAATAAAAAATTCGCCATATATATAAAAAAAATCGCATTTGGCGAAAAATGCGATCGGCAGCGCGACCCCTGCATATGGATGAATGCTGAGAGCTGACCCATTGTGTTATTCCAAGGGCACATTTGGCAGCAAAAAAATATCACCTGAGATGAATGCAGTTCATTGCCTAGTCAATAAACACTGAACTTTATTAAAACTCGAAATGTAGTCAGATCACCAGTATCTGCTTTTCGATGCAGAGGAAAGATGGTTGTCACGAAGAAAGGTACTTAAAACATTTTTTGAAGCGAGAGAAGATGAGGAATTGTTTCTGAGGGAAAATAAATACAGGCTTGTGAAGTGTTTACAAAGTACAGACTGGATTGCCTTTGTGATATTTTTTTCAACATAAGTGAGCTCAATTAAGTCTTAGAGGACAGATGACAACCCTTTTCACAATATACAACAAAGTCGAAGCATTCAAGAAGAAAATCATACTATGGTGAGACGTGGTTGCAAAAAGGAGGTTTTAAATGTTCTAGGCAGTGGCCGACCTACTTGGGATAGTGGTTAGCACAGCGCGCCCTGGAACGAGTGGTTACGGGTTCGAATCCCGCATAAGGCATGTATGTTTGTACCGTCTTAGTTAAGTTCACCTTCATTAATCACAATAAAAATTGTTTCATCGTACCTAATGACCCATTGTGTGTCGACGGGACGTAAAACACCATATCATCATCATCTAGGCAGTTACAGATTTTGCTAGAGAACTTGCGTAATCAAGCAGTGAATCAAAAGTGGTTTGAAACACGATTTCGAACCATCTCAGTGCGGTTTTGGAAGGGTTTGATCTGTATTATACTTCCTAAAGCAATCCTCAGAAACAAAACATGTGAATTGTAAATCCTTTTCTACAACAGGAAAACTCTCTTCGATATGACGAACAACAGAAGCTCCGAGAATTATCTACTGCCAAATNTGAGTGCGTCCCAGGTTTGGATAAAAGTAAAGCCAGAATACCCAAAACTATACGAGCGAGGAGTGAAGTTAATTATTTGTATTTCGTCTTCCTATTTGTGCGAAACATTTTCCGCAATGACACTGCTCAAGATAAAACAACGGAATCGGCAACAACTATTTGCGCTTAGCTGTCATCAAACTTGTATTAAGACTGGAAAAATTGGTGCACGAAAAAGAACAGAAGTCCCACAAAGTTGTTTTCCCTGGCATCGCCTAGTAAAGGCCAAACACTTTTTTAAATGTTATGTTTTATTTAATC
The DNA here is from genome assembly GCA_003456935.1 of Machilis hrabei. Classification (NCBI taxonomy): domain Eukaryota; kingdom Metazoa; phylum Arthropoda; class Insecta; order Archaeognatha; family Machilidae; genus Machilis; species Machilis hrabei. Next base: position 94,569 of record KZ869235.1, on the reverse strand, counting down.
TTATGTCTTTGTAGCAATCTTGTTTGTTAGTCGTNATGTTTTTATTATTAATATATTTTGTTTTCTTACGATATTTTTATTTCGAATGAAGATAGGTAATTTGTATTCATTTTAATTAAATAATTTCATAACATATCAAATTAGTGCTTAGTAATGAATTATTATTAATATTTGCAATTAGTATGCTAATAAATCGTGTTTCCTATGTCCAGCTATTTAATTATCAGTGTTTTTAATACCTTTACGTTAGTGGGCCTCAGCAAAACATGCTGAGAGCCAGGTGGGCCTTGGGGTTCCTAAGGTTGGGAATCACTGATTTAGACCTTGCTGAATCATTCGTGCTAAATATGCTATGTGGCCCTCTCGTCGAACTTCTTTGAGCTTACTTTTTGTATAATACATACGGAGACGCCAAACTACATGCTGCGACTGTCGTTGGATTTGGTGTACCGATTCTTCGCCTTACTTGTTTGGTAGTACTCTTAAAGGCAGTCATTTGCTTTTAATGGTGCAGTTTGTTTTCAAACTGACGTCATGCAAGATCCCATTGTTAATATTGTTTTATTTCTTTAGTTTAAGGGTGAAATACATTAGTAGATTTTAAAAATGAAGCTTTTATACAACCGTTGGCTCAGTTTTTACCACTATATGTTGTGAAACCATGTGTAAATAGCAAAATGCAACCATTTATGCATGTTGTTTAGTGTGGATACACTTTCAAGTGTGTAGTTTAGTGTGTTATTTTTTCCCCTCAAAGAAGCAAAAAAACTAAATACTGATGGCCTGCGTCTACACTATCGCGTGTGATCAGCAAAACTGCGCTGCCAGCAAACATTTGACGGAAAAACAAAATTTTAATAACTCAACGTGCGTAATTATTCTGATTTTTTTGTACCCCTTTCCAATAGCTTGGCCGCAGGTGCTTTTTTTAAAAAAATTGTGTCTGCAAAGCAGCACATTGACAGCTGTCGACGTTTGCAAACAAGTGCTAAGCTGAGAGTACGTTTCGACAGTGTTTCAGTCGCTAAATGACGGATCTAGTAATAATGTAAGATTTTAGTGCATTTTGTAAAGTGTTGGAAAATGGTAGTTTTTTATGTTTTTCATATAATTATGAAGAAGGCAAGTGTTTATGAACCTTTGATTTGAAGGTTTGAAGATTGTATGTATCCGGGAGAACAGATGATGGAGGGGTGATTGATCAAACTAAAAGCTCGCCTTTGAATTGAGTCTAGGCAATTGAAATGGGTTTTAGGGACACCACCCATATATGTGATCAGTATTCCAAAATAGGGCGAACTTGAGCCTTGTAAAGATTTGAGAGTTGAAGCATTTTCAGGATCTGGAAACTGCTTTGGTTATAGCAGAAACATGGTTATGCCAGGAAAGATCGGAGAAGAGAGTGATGTCTAATAGAGAGCAAATCGCGGTTGGAGACTGTGCTATTTGAATAAATGGGATCAGGAACATTCTGGTTAACTATTTTAGTGACAAGTCAGGAATGAGTTTGGCTGGAATTGAAGTTCACCAGATTCTCTGACCCCCCAGTTGATAATTTATTGAAGATACGCCTTCATACAAGATGCCTGAGTGGAGCGTGACTAACAAAGATTAGATTGGAAAGGGTTACGTTGGAATGACATATTGGAGTGTAAAGTACTTTCGTTAGCAAAGCTGTGAATTGGACTTGTAGTAATGGAAAGGAAGGAGGTCATTAATGTGTAGTAGAAATAGAGTAGGAGACAGAACTGAACCTTGAGGATCACAAGCATTTGTTGAAAAGGTACCAGACAATGCACCATCAACTTCTACTCTAATAATCTGTTGCTAAGAAAACTTGAAATCCACTGACAGAATTGAGGTGGTAGGTCATAGAAGGAAGTTTATTTAAGATACCCTGACGTCAAATCTATCAGAGGCCTTTGAGATGTCTGAAGTTACGGCTCGAGATTATCCAAACATTTCAAGTGATTGGCTCCGCACATGCGAAACGTAAGAAAGTGGATCTCCAGTGGAACGACTATGCTCTAAAGTCTAAACCATACTGCTGATCGCGGATTAGTTTGCTGGAATCTAGGTGTTGATGAAAGTTGACTGTTAATAACTTCATTGTCACCCAGTTTAGTAAAATTATTGCATTTTGCTTTTGTGCTCTGTCACTTGCTCATATTCGCAAGATTGTTGGACTTCAGGACAGTAAGCATTACTTAACAAAGTGTTAGGGTACGGTGGGGCAAGTTAACGCAGCAGGCAAGATGCTTTATTGTAAATACTTAATCCAGTGACCGCAGGATTGCAGCATTGAACATGGAGGGGTATCACACGACTGGTAGCCGCCATTAGTCAGTGGCAGATGTGCTGGTGTTGTGTACTCCTACTGAGCTGAGACGTATTATCGTTTTTGAGGTGAGTTGATAATAGATTACAAGTTTAGGAAAACTATCTTTTCAGTCAGGTTTTTATAATTAAATTGAATTTGAAAGTGAATTCCTCAGAGAGCATTTATNTGTCAATAAAGCCAGGTATGATTTTCTCAGACTAAGTTTCAATGTGAGGTCTATGAACAGTGTATTGAAAAATGTGAGCTGTGGGGCAAGATGGCGTGCTGCGTTTACATCATTAGGCCTATGGACACTGAAGAGGAAAATGAACACCAGCCTAGCAGCAGCTCCAGCACTTCACCAGATCCACGCCCTGGATGTTCAAGTGCTCCTCATGATTTTCAGAGTACTACAAGCACGACAGTTCCTAAATCTCGTGAACTAAACAGCAGTTCCAGCTCTTCATCATATCCTTGTCCTGGATGTTCACGTGCTCCTGATGATTATCCGAAGGCATGGGCCAGTTTATTTGTGATCATTGCTAAGCGACTAATTTTGTATACACATTTTCTACATGTGTTCAACTTGCTCCACTAAGTTCCTCTTACCCCACATATGGGGTAAGATGACTGATATGTCATAATATTTTCAATTTATATTTGCTTTTCTTGTACTTCAGATATACATTTATAAAAAATACAGACATGTTCTCAATGAAATGCTTCGTAACATGATNTATTTAGANNAAATTTAGAATTAATTTTCTTGTCTCCAGTAATCATGTGAAGGAGTAATGTTGTAAGCTGCCACTAACCAATTGGTTCCCGCATTTTGTTTGGTGGAGTGGTATATTGCACATTCTCATATCTTAGGTGACTTGGTGCCAGAGGCTCAGAGTTCGATCTCCGTAAGGGCATGCGTTGCATGAAAATCCTGTTTAAGTAATCTTCTGTAGTTTCATACGTATTCAGTACATCGTACAAGTGCGAATTGGACAAACTGCGAGAAAATGGGTGTAAATAGAAGCCATATCAGGAATCTGACTGGCTTAAGGAAAGTACGACGCTGGTATAGAACACTAAATAATTTTGTTGTTTTGGGTTGTATTTATAGTTTCATAAACTGAGACGCATGTACACCAGACGCACTTTCCGTACTATCATATTCAGCTATTTTTGAAGTGAAATGTTGATACACCACACAAAATTAAAAGTGAACCTGTTTATTTATATTTTCACTTAGTATAAAATAGGACGTGTGGTTTTACGGTGCGTAGATACCTTATGGGTTGTTTTGGCCGATAGAATAAAATAAGCCCAATGACTTTTGAAGCGGAAGGCATAATTTCTGTGATTTGATGCCAAAGCATTATAGGCAAGACAACACGAGCCTACAGTATAGTGTCATGTCCATATTTATTTTAATAAGATGCTGAATTTTTGTGTTTCGAGACGGAGTTACGTATGCATTTTTGTAATAGTTCACAAATGTAAACTAACGCCATTTATTTAGTTTATTTATCAAATGTGGCATTTTTAAAGCATCTCTCTACTTTTAACAGCGATTTACTCGTAAGTGAAGCGTTACATTACATTTTGTCTGTCTTCCTTTTTGATTTAAAATGGTATCATAATGTCTTACCCAAACGCGGTTCACGAATTTTTAGTCGCCATGTATACACTGGGCAGTTTTCTAAATTAGTACCGTAAATAGGGGCTTCTATGACATAGTTTGGCAGTTTTCCCAATATAACTTTNGTATTTTATGTTTTATCAATTTCATTTTAAATACATCCCACCGAATGGTTCTTCAGATATAAGTTCCTTGTGGCGCTCGAATTAAAAACAAAAGTATTTTTAATGTCAAAGTAGCCCCGAGCGTGGGGTTTCTTTGACATGCCTGGTTTTTTCAAGTTATGTGATAGAAGCACGTATAAGTGGTTTCTTTAACATCTTATTAACAACACGACATGCTTTAAAGTCATAATATTGAAGAAAAATTGCAAACATTAATGGTAAAACATGTATTCAAAAAGCTACCAATATATGTTCTTGATTTGAACAAACAAGAAATAACTCACAAATACAACGATATTAATAAAAAAATGGCACTTCTATATGTTTTCTTCATAATCACAATAATAGGAAATTCCTATTGGGAATAATTACCACAAATATTACGTTTCACGCAAACTCACTCATTCATACACTCGCAAAAATTTCAAGTAATCTTCACACCTTTGGCATTCGTAATTGGGGTTTGTGGAACTGTCGTTGAATGTTGCACACCTACTCCTTTCAAGTTACGCAGCATATCCAGTCCATCCTCAGGGTATAGTGACTATAATCACATTGGCAAATTGAGCTAAGGCTTTGGACCTTATCTGCCTTCCTCATTCGTAGAGACTTGGTACAATGTGCCACTTCACTCAGCAGCATGTCATCCTCCGAATAACTTTCTGGATTGCGCTGACCGTTTTGAGGGCCCTGGCTTGTTCCCTTTTGAGGGTTCTGGCTTGTTCGCTTTTTTCTTTAGACCATATTTTTTTCCAGAATCTCAACTAGACTAATTTCGAAACTTGTTCTTATATACGAAACAAAAATAAACAAACGCTGTGCGAACTACAGTCCAAGACATAATTATCTGCCAAAATTACCCCCCCAGTATTAAGTAGCCCCAGTTCACGGTACATTAGAAGCACTGCTGTATTACTGGTTTAGTTCTAGATCTAAACTACCGTCTTTGAAGCATATTCCGTTAAATAATGAAAGTTTTAAAAATATTTAACGTCTATTACATAATTTGGTCCCGGTATTAAGTTAACAATCTGCTGGACAGAAGAGGCAAACTCAGATTGCTCTGCCCTCCTTTGTTATTATTTGAAGTAGCGCAGTTTGTTATTTTGGAGAGGGAAACAGTGCAAACGCTGATTATCGAATAGGACAGTTGTAAAGGGAATGTTTTAATTTGTAGGCGTACCGGTTTCGGGAAAGAGAAAATAAAACAAATACAAAAAAGCCATTAAAAACAGATGCAAATAGAAACGAGAGTTACAGAAATTAAATGTTCTGCAGTACACAGATAAAAAAAAAAAGTTTGGATGAAGGTTATGGTAGGAGACCATGAGAATTAATTGTGAGTATACTGGAAACTCTGCTAGTAAGCAGCCGAGAAAACTTCTGGAAGGAGCTCTCAACCCTGAGTTTGAACTGAGTGGACACGCAATGTACCCCTTCTGGCACTGGGCTGCGGCCTGGGAACAGCGTGGAATGACCATCGAGAGCTAGCCGAAGGGCTGCAATTTACCTTGACTCTGAATGGGCTGGCTTTGGAAAGATACTCGCCAATCGCAAGAATGTGCATCACTGGCAGTCAACAAAAATCTCCATCTCTTTTTGTATTTCAGTGGCAAACTACGATTCCCAATTCATGGTTTCTTTCAGTTTGGAGACTACTGTATACTTTTTTTAGATATTCTATATTTTCCGTAACTCTAGAAACGTAAGGTCTTTGGATATTTGCTGTTGTTAATTCGATAAAAGTTTTTGTAATTTAGCTTGTCTCATTTCTCTTCGAAGGCTCCACGTGATTATATCGACATGCAAACTTCGCTGTTGCAAATAGTCTTTCTTCTATCGTTGTTGCAATTGTTATCTGTTTTGATAATGCTACCCAATATGTCAGTTGTTATCGAAAAGTACACTAACTACCAATACAATTCACACTGAAATTTCATTAATTTATTTTAATACTATTTTTCTTTTGTAATAGAATACCACGATGGAGAAGTTGTCTAGTCTGTCAACTCTCGCACCAAAAATCGTTTATTTGATACCCACACAAGTCCTTCAAGTCAGTTTTTGTGACTGTTCATGTATATCGATTAACCAATACAAGTAGTGTTCGTTGTCGCGAAGTGACCTTTCTGGTGTCAATATGGCGCAAAAACACTTAAAATCGTAACATTTTGGAAAGTTTTTTTTTGCAGTACAGTCCATTTCGTGGATTTAAAGATATGATTGTAGGAGTCTTTCGCGATGGACGTGTGTATTGCCAAAATTCAACCGTCCAAAAGGTTTGTTATTACGCGAATGGGGTATATCTTAAACCTAATATGTTAATACAAAAAAATAATAATAATATACGCGGTGTTTTAAATAGTACAATATTTTGTGTAGCTGTGAAGCAAACGTACGGTACAATAATGTGTAGTTTCGTGTAGATTTCATGTACCCACGTGCTATACATTTATACTGTTAGTAAATGGAAAATAAAAGAGAAAATGCAGAGATTCTTTTTATCAACATAATAATAAATATGTATACTTTAAAAGGTTGTTCAAAACTTAATGTTACTGCTCAGACTGTTTTGAGTTAGAAGTCGTCTTGCTGGATTATCAGGCGTGTAAATATGTTGCCGATGGTGACTGGAAAAATACTTTTGGGTCTTTTACATATTGCTATATTTTAAACTGACACAGTTAGCCCTTGTATAAAAAACGTAGTAGTTTTATATGCAGTAAGCTGTAAAACAGTGAATGTAAAAATTTCGTGTTTTGTTTTTGAAGACCAGTGTCAAATGGGCTCGACATTTCAAAGTTAAGAGTTCGTCTCTACCTCAGAAACTATGGGTGAGACTACCCCTACATCAAAATTAGTTCAGATTGTTGCTGCTAAGAGTATAACTTACAGGGGAGGGTATGTAGTGGAATCTATCTGAGAAACTGCAAAACTCTCAGATTACTTTGTCCCTCGATATACACATTTTAAAATTAAATTAAATGTTCTAATTATGTTGACTAGCATTAGGCATTAGATTGACATGTGAATGCGTATGTGGTAAATGTAGTCGAGAAAAGCGTAGACATGAATGTGGGTTTGGGTTAATTTGTTGGCAAAGTCCGTAGAATTACGGTAATTTAGAAAAAAATGTCTACTAATTGTCGTTTGTGTGTTTACTTAAGTGAAGAATATATTAGAGATGCTTGTCCGGCATTCAGCAGCAGTAAACATGCGATGCTTGTTTTTAACACTTTACTATTGTATTTAGTCTTTGTGACACGATAGACATCGTGTCAGCGCCCTCTAAAAGCGGTCATCGTTTTTCCTTGCTGCACAATTCGAATGACAAAACATTGCATTTGAAAATGAATGGATCTCTGGTACTGTTTGGGTATATCATTATCATTAATTATTCCATTACAATAAATTACTATCGTTAGAGGCAGTGGCGCTGCTCGTGACACCAAAGGAAAACAAACTGAGCGCTTGGAGTTGATTCATCGTTCTACCAGCATTCTTCATAAATTAATGGCACTTTTTTTTAAAGTACTGTATACTATAACTGCGACGTGTTTTATATTCGTGGTGATGGCTTTAGAAGTGTGTTACTTTTCGCTGTAATTCTTGACACTTATCTCATTGCTTTAATATTTCTGTGTTTACGCATACTGATATACATTTTGTATAAGTTTTTGTAATTACATGTCCAGGAATTAGCGCACACGGACCACAAAATGCCAAGGGTACATGTGATGTAACCTATATCTTCACAGAGAATACCCGTAAAGGTTGTATGTAGGTAAACGGCGCACATACTAAGCACCTATTTCAATCCTGCAATACAATATATATAAGGACCTTTTTATTTACATTAATACTGTAGCGTTTCCTTATATCTGCCAACAGCTCACAGTGTTTGAGCACATTAAGATGTCGCTGGGAACTGCACATACGATTTCCAAACTCTTAACTGTGCGATGTGTTTACAGATACCAATAAAATTAAATCATAACTTGTATATTTCGCTATTAGAACTACAGTTTGAGACATGCTTATTATCCCCAAAATTGTACGAATGGCATCTGCACAGTTTCTTGAGAATCCACGCCGAGTTTATTAGTGTGCGACAGAACTCGACAACGTAACAGCTTATCACCAACACCAGAAATAACGTTTTTTCACTCTACAAAAATGTCTAAGGGTGATACACTATTTATACCCTAATTTATACAGTTCCACCACAATAATTTTATAGAGCGTTAAGTACTTTTAAACTACCTTAAATTATTTCTTTTCCACGGCCATTTGATTGAAAGTTTAAATAACAATAAGCTATTTATTTTTATGCTACGACCACCTTAAAGGCGTACAGAAGTACGATTTTAACACCTAAAAAAACAACTACATATTCAGTCGTTTAAAAAAATTAAAATTTGCAGCTTATGTGCAGAAGTCGCAATCGCTCTGGATCTAAGTGAAGGAGGCAACAGGCTTTCTTATAATATCTACACACGGACCATATATAGCTACAGGTAGTTCCTAATCAAATGGCGATTGGAAAAGCTGCAAGGAACTTTGGTAGTCGAACATTTAACATTATGTCCATTGATTATAATTATATATATAAACTCGGCGTGGATTCTCAAGAATCTGTGCAGGTGTCATTCGTAAAATTATGGGGATAATAAGCATGTCTCAAACTGNAGTTCTAATAGCGAAATATACACAGTTATGATTTAATTTTATTGGTATCTGTAAACACATCGCACAGTTAACTGTTTGGAAATCGTATGTGCAGTTCCCAGCGACATCNTAATGTGCTCAAACACTGTGAGCTGTTGGCAGATATAGGGAAACGCTACAGTATTAATGTAAATAAAAAGGTCCTTTTTACTTTCTGGAAAACTAAACTAGGTAATTATTTTTTTACAGTTCCATGGATTTAATATCCCCAAACCCATTGTTACTCATACTATAGCGGGTTTAGTGAATTATATCTACATACTAAATGCATATCTACTGTTAATTTTATAAGAGCATGTAAACAAGGGAAACGAAGTCACATAGCTTCTAATTATTACTATTATTTTTTCTGAAGTCTTAAAATAAACCACGAATTTTCTAGTATGGGCTGTCGGGCAGTACGAGTGATCAGAATCTCGATTTACATTAACTTTAATTCTGAACTCATAGCGTTGGATAAATTTTCGTAACTAGGTAAACAGTTAGCGGTTTTGGAACTTGATTGGACCGTACATGTGTCTTGGATTCATGTCCTCTCTCTTTTTTTAACGTGGTACCATTTTGTGGTTTCTCGGCGACTGTGTAATCTGTGGTTTGAAATGAAAAAGTGTGTTGTAGGTCAGTGATGACGAAAGGAGGGAAAAACGTTGTTGGTTAAAATTTAATGTTACTTAGGGTCTGTGTGGCTATAAATTTACCTTTATAACTCGTGGTTAATTGACCATACCCACAGCACTACAAACATGTCAGTGACATCGAAACATTTCTTTGATTTTTAGTTAAGTGTACCATTGACGGCAACGTCGAAAGGAAAGCTTGGCAACGCTGTAGCCAATTTTCTCCACGGTCGCCTCGCCATTTACGGGAATTCGCGTGGAATCCTGGCAAGGAGGACAGATCCTGGTGAAAATTAAAAGGAATCCCTTCGGAATCCGATAAATTGCGCGAAATGGGACAACATGAACGACGTGGCTGCACAAAATGGGCTATGTCGAGACCAAAAAGCCGTGATTGACGAAAGAGCGGGAAAATCTAGGCTTATTTTTACGACGGCGCAAATAAATTATTGCCACAGATATTAGCTTTGTGGTTGGACGAAATGTATCTCCAGCCTAAGCCTAGCAAGGGCAGAATCTGTAAATTGACACTGCTTTCTTAACGCTTCTGTTAATAAAGTAAACGAATTGAGACTAGGTTTTTTTGTGTGTGTGTATACAGACACCGCAAAGGGCCTAAAACGTGCGAGGTGTGCTTTTACTAATAAAAATGTGAAAATGCATATCCCTTTTTACATAACTGCATATCGCGTGATACTACCTATTACTGACGTATGGAGCTTTAATTTAGCTTCACATTTCTGATCACCGTACTAGAATTCTACACTGCATTGGTCGTTCTTTAATCTTTATTAATGTTGGAGCATATCGCGAGAAATAGCGAACCAAATTGTTACATTCAGGCAACAGGAAATAAAGAATTTGCTCTATAGCTAGTCAAACACGACAGTTTCGTGTTATTTATTCTTTCAGGTGTGGCAAGTTTTTCCAAACCTCCAATCAAAAGTTGACAAAGCGATTTCCAATAAGATTCGAAGAACGCAGGCAATCTTTGTAAATGTGAAAGAAAGGTAAAACAAAAGTGAGGCACGAAAAATTAAATCAAATCAACACGACCTGTCTTGTGAAACGATAGCTTAAGATATTGCCCAGGATTTCCTGTCTTCTTTGATCGTTTTATTAACGTCAATAGACAAATGGTTGGACACCATTTCGCCAGGTATATGTGCACTAAAGCCGTCAGAGTAATGTCAGTGACGAGAAAGGAAATAGCACTTTAAAAGAGTCTGTCATAGTTTATTCAAACAAAGGTGGGATTTTCCTTGATGGGTATTTGGGAAGGGTTTCCTGTGCTCTTACGTAAATAGCGATAAATGATACTGTTAAACATCAAAGCGTAATAAAAGCTGCTTCGTTGTATCTCGCATAGCCTACACACTGAGCCTTTTAATTTTCAGGAAATCACGAACTGTCAATTGGAAACTGATGTCACAGAAGTCAGTTTCCACTCTTGATATCTTAGAAGTATCCATTATTGAAACTGAGAAACACGGCATTCCCAGAATCGATTTGGAACTCCGGCTGTAGGCCTGGTTAGTTTGTTAACTTGCAAATGTTAAAGGACAACATACGTTCAGTGATAGCTGTAAGACAATTTCGTTTTGGCAATAAAATAACTACGAAGATTCGAAAATGAAAAATTAAATTTCTTGTTATTAATTAGGCCTAAATGACTTGCCGTGTCTTGTTATTTTCTCATATTGAGCGAGTGTGATGAAGACTTATGTTTTGTATCAGTGTTGGACAAAATGTATTAGGCATCTTTTTCACACAGTTTAGCCTACATAGGCGTAGAACTGGCTACTTCAACTTAGCTATAAAAATTCATATTTGCAGCTGTATTTAAAGGCACAGTGACGATCACCATATTTTATAGGTAACTGTAAAACCTCCCAAAATTGCAGTGTTATGGAAACAAAATTGATTGTTTGCTAACAGTAAGTAGGTGCTCAAAAGGACTTCCATCAACGGCAAGACAATGGTAAAGGTTGCTTTTAAAATAATTTCGCTTGTGAGCGTGTGTTAAAATGTTGCAATTATCCACCGTGATTCGCCTCTGTAATTCCTTGACTGTGTTCTGTTGTGTTCCATAATAACCGACTCTGGATGGCTCAGTAAGTAATAATTTAGCTTAGGTGGATCAGGGGATCTTTATATGGATTCAACCGATTGAGATGTTTACCATACACGGAGAAAAACGGCTAGTTGCAGTAACCACTCAATTTGGTAGTTGGTTATGAACTGTTTGCGACGACCATGCGATTCGATAATGTGACCATTCCATACGTTACTGGAACTGACTACAGATTGGCAAGTGAACCAGCAAAGTAGGTTAGCCAAGTTCAGTTGCCACTATCGCTTTAGATAGTT
>KZ869235.1:68626-78876 GCA_003456935.1 Machilis hrabei | reverse complement strand
CACTGGGATTAGAGAGATGCCAGCACCTCACTGGTCTTACTCTAAGGCCACTTTCAGCAAAGTAATTGACAGTGTATCATACCTCCCCTGTCTCATACCTCCCTGGTCTCCCCCTAAGTACTTTCTAAATGATGTAAATAAATTGGTTCAAAAAATGGTAAACACGTCAGTTTTACAATTTTTTGAGAGCACGACTGTTAAATATACTATTAACATCAATAGTATTAGTAACTGCACGTTAGTCTTACGTGCTTGCTTGGTTTTGGGTTAGATAGTTCTTATTGAGAAGTCTCGTCGGTCAATCCCAGTTGTCTGCAGATTGGCGTGCAAAGTAAATAATGGATTTTTGTAAACTAGTGCGTATTGGAATTAGCCCTGTGTATTTTTCCTTATGATGCAACATGACGTTTGAATGAAGCAAATAGTGTAGTGTTTGTGAAGTGTAGTAGTTAATCCCAGCAGTGAAATACATTTTACCTTAACTTACTGTGACGTGGCACAATTAAATACGAATATTGGAAAAATATGTTCTTGAAAGTGTGGGATATTGTTTACAGGAAATGAACACCTTTACAAGGACGAACCAGACAGGTATTTAGAATACCGTCGTTTTCGTTATGCGTTCATAAAATTACCTATCCGTGGTTGTTACGTATGACAGATAGACTATGGTAATTTCGTCATGTAAACAGACATTTTGTGGCAGTCCCGTACATTCCTTCTTGTCATCTCTTTTGGAATACGTCACTCCTCACCTTTTACCTTTTTCCCACACTTATTACACTTTTCTCGCCTTCTCCTAGCCTTTCCAATCTTGAACCTCGCTCTTTTTCTCTTAAGACACCCCCCATTCATGTCCATTCTTGTCTTGTCTCTTTCACCTCCATTGCTTGCTATGTCTCCTCCCTTCTTTACCGCCTTTCTTCCTTGCATTTCTTTCTTCTAAGCCGCTTGCTTTGTAATTAAGGAGAAGGCTGTTAATACGCGGGAAAGGGATGAGAAGCGTGAAGAGAGTCCTCTGTCCCGGGCCTAGCCGTAGAACAGGGTGACCACCTTATGCGCAACACCGTGTTGACTACGCGTTATGATATCGCTAGCGTTCGTTTCCATTCCTGACCGCTGTTTTGATCTTCTTTAGATTATTATTCGCTTCGCTGGGTATTGGATTAATTTACCTTGAAATTCTTGTCTTCATTGCTGCCAGGCTGCATTTTCGTCAGTAGTGTGATTGGCACTTCGTGGCGAGTGCTCAAATTAGTTCGTATCTCGGCGTTGAAACTTTTAGTGTAGTGTTAAGTAATTACTGCATTTCCAGATTTTAAAGGTATGTTTTCAGCAAATGAATCGAATCAACTTTACTGTCTGTATTTCGTAAGAGTTGTTGTTGGTTCATTGTTCATGTTGGTACTTCTGGGCTGGAAAACCTTGACCCTGGTTCCATTCTCTCTCTTCCTCTCTCAACAACTCTCCTCGCCTTGCCTCTGTTCCCTCTTGAGTTGCCCTACGGCCACGTCTGATTCAGTGAGGTGCTGGGGGAAAGGAAAGGAGGAGCAAGGCATTCTGTCTCCGCCTCTTAGGTCCGCCTGCTTTGCTCATTGGTCCTCAAGGCTTCATTTGAGACGCCTGCACTTGAACTGTACTCACTACCTTCTCGCACTTCAACTCGTGGTGTTGGTTCATAGAGGGAGGTGTGCATTTGTGTGTGTACGTGTTACCTAACGAGGATGACTCCGCCCATTTCCTCCCAGCAGTCATCCACAGTAACATACTCGTTTCAGCTTTCACGTAGTGGAAATTACTCCCTGTACTGCAGAGGGGTGTGACCGGTCATCGACAGTGGACTAAGAGTAGAAAAATGGGCGAAGGACCATTAAGCTGTCTCGTATTTGGGGACAGGAACTGGGAAAGCAGCAACTGTATATGGAGAGAGCACTTCAGGACGTGTCCCAAAACCAGTATTAAAATCGGGATTTAATCGGGTGTTTAAACACGTACGCGGAATACCCCATATCGGGTGTTTAAACACGTACGCGGAATACCCCATACATTGAACCATGTGTCACACTTGTCTATGCGAGTTTCAGTTTAGAATTAAAACATGTCGTTATATAATTATCTCGTCTGTTNACACTCCCCGCTTGTCATTCCTGCGATAATCTCCGTTTGAGCGGTAGAATTTTTAACTTCAGATTTAAATTCTTCTGGCCAGAATTAGTTGTATGAAAGTTTTTATGTGAATGTAAAGAAAGACTTTGGTGGTTGTCAGACTTTGATCTTAAGTGTATAACGGCAGCTACTTTAACGTATAAATTCGTTTCCGTACTGATGAACTATAATTAAATTAGAAGATAGGGTTAGTGGAAGTCAGAATGTGAATTTGTTTGTTTAGCATATACTTGACAGGGTGAGGCTAACCATGTACAAATAATATGTTAACTTTTGGATACGGGTCTTCAGAAATGCTGTGATGTAAATATCGGTTAAATTTGTGAGAATACGTTATTTGGAACCTGCAGAATCGACCCATTAGATAATAAAGTTAAATTAGTCTATCTCGTGCTGTGGAGTGAGTGTACAGGCATAATTATTTTCTTGCAAAAATATGATATATGCAGTGGTTTCAAGGCGTTGTAACTTCCTTGTACATTAAAAGTTTAGAATTTACAGCTAATTAAAAAAATCAAATACGAAAGTGGCCACTATAGTGTCTTGAGAGGAATGCATGAGCACCTATTTCTTTCAGTGACTAATTCAAAGTACTGTAGAAACTCCCATCAAAACTCATTGCCAAAGCGAAAAAGTGTTAATGAGCAGAGAAATTGTTAATGACCAATAGTGACGTATGTGCTTCCCATAAGCAAATGCGTGCTTAACCGTATAATATATCGAACAATGGAGGATATTTACGTAAAACAGTTGTTTTCGTGAAGTTTTACTAAGTCCCTTTCCGACAATGGTTGCCAAAGATCTTTGGCACAATAAACTTGCTGCTCATGACAACGCACAATCCATGACGAATCAAACTGCTATGAAGAATTTATTAAGTGAAGCAGTGTTGTTATGATGGTTATATTTACATTTTGCACGCGATCTCTAATGAGAAAGAAGCCTTTTCATTCTCCATTATGCAAGTGTCTTAACTGTCAGCCAGCCTGCCTGCCTGTTTTGCAGAACTGATGGTGTCTGTGATCTGAGTGCCACCTGTTGAATGAATCCAGGCAGACTCCCGACCATACGTGGTCGCTTATTACACACTGCTATGAAGAATTTATTAAGTGAAGCAGTGTTGTTATGATGGTTATATTTACATTTTGCACGCGATCTCTAATGAGAAAGAAGCCTTTTCATTCTCCATTATGCAAGTGTCTTAACTGTCAGCCAGCCTGCCTGCCTGTTTTGCAGAACTGATGGTGTCTGTGATCTGAGTGCCACCTGTTGAATGAATCCAGGCAGACTCCCGACCATACGTGGTCGCTTATTACACACTTGTCCGACGTCGATATTTCTTCTCCCCTCTGGCTCCGAAATTCTAAGTGACTTGCGGAATTGGTTCATGAACGTGAGCAGATTACTTGAGGTAGTAAAAAGAAGTGAAAAAACTGAGAACATTTTATGTGTATTCAGTGCATTTCTGGTAGATATTAAGGTGACTTTTAGAGACAAGATTGTATGAATAATGTAGCGTTGGTAGTAGAAATTTTAATCGTAGTAAATACTCGCTATTTTTCAAGTTTGTAAATTGATAATTCTTGCAGAAATGCGTAATTGATTACTTTTCATAACTTAAATACTGCAAGATACGACTCGATTCTATTTAACTCCGTCTGATATTGTTATAGTACGCTCAACTNGCAGTTTTTTGTGCGATTTTGCAGATTCTGTTTAACTTTTAGACATTTAACTAAACAATCTCGAGTTTCTCGTGGAACCTGCATTACCAAAATGTAGTCGTAACTTTTTTCACTTGCTATTTTAACGCCTGCTGCATAGTGCTAAAACTTAAGTTAATTTTAAACCTATTGTGACCATAGTTGGTATGTTTGACGGTATACACTTTTCTAATTAACGTGTACCGTATTACAATATCTTGCATATTTTTAGCGAAAAAATAGCGTGTAGTCTCTGTTGGGAGAGCTGCGAACCATAATAAAAAGTGTGTCGGAGAGTCACAACTTAAATTAGGGATACTTAGTACTGGGCGTATGAGTGTAACAGGGGAAGGGCATATTCCAGTAGTGTTTCATAGATTTGAAATGAGGGTATTCACGCTATACTGGTGACACCAAGGATGCCTTAATGTTAGGCAAACAGTTTAGACCCTGGCCTATACTATATGAAGTGCGTGTGATTCTCCTGTTTGTAATATCTGTAGTAATATTTCAAAATGCACTGTTCGTCACCTGAAATGTCTATCCTTTTTTTAAACGCGCCAGACTGCAATCTGCAAGTTGAAGTTGTTAGTTTAGTCGGCTCTCAGGTCAGATGTAATGTGTTAGATTTCACCGAGAGGTAGGCGTTTTATTTTGGTCGTTTCTGTCCTACATTCGGCATTATACCACGATTACTGTCCGTACAACGAGGATACATTGTAAGCTGATTAATGACCTTGACCATCTATATGATATCAACCAGAATCTGGTATCGTCGGCTTTAAAGGAAGTTCATTTCTCACGAAACTAAGTTTTAACCAAGTCGGCACAAGTGACATAATTTACTACATTCTCAACACAAATATTTTAAAATAAAATAGTGTTATAGAAGCTTTATTTTACCACAGCTCAAGACCAGGGCTGTGCGATATTGAATTCCAAATACCGAGATTCGAAATTTGTACAATATCAAAATGTAATCATTATCGAGTTTGAATGCTTTCGATTTTTTTTTTAAATATGGATAGGCTATCAGGTTTCGAAAACTTCGAATTTCGACAAATGTCGATGTCGAGTTTAGAACATTTTTAGAAAATTATCGATATCGAGTTTCGAAAAAATACATGTTCTAAACTCGACATCCAAAGCTAATATCCATATTAAAAAAAAATCGAAAGCATCCAAACTCGATAATGGCGATATTTAGAAAATATCGATGGATCGATATTAATAAAATATCGACGTCTATATCGAAATATCGTCGACCCCCTACTCAAGACTAGTGCACGTTAAGAGTTAGTTTTGTGAAGCATGAGAAATATAAAATATGTAGGCAAACTCTTCAAGTGGAATTGAAATAGCGCGTTTGTCGCTAAATATAAAATTGTGTTGGTGTATTTCCAAACGTTACATAGATAAGACTGAAAAGTGACATGGAATTTGAGGGAATGAGTTTATGAACATCGTTCGCCAGTCAAGATGATTTGCTTCAAGTCTGCACGAGCTTTTCAGAAAACGCGTGTTTTTTGTTTTATTTATTTGGTGAGGTAAATAAGCCAGTGAGATGGTGTACACGGGCGTTGATTGCCTTTTATTCTTGCTCGTGATTGGCTGGCGAAAGGTCGTGCTGGCCGAGTGAGACGTTATCATGTCCCCTGGTTAGTTTGTAATTAATGTGTTTCCGGCGCCTTGTGAACGCCTTGATTCATGGCAAGGTTTGACCAATGGGAACAGTCATTTTCGCGCACATGCAAATGACGGTAGTGGAAGTGAAAACAAATCGGTCGAGCCAAAAGGTTGAGCACTGCTTTTTGATAACAAGCCATTGTAGCGTGTGCATTCCTTCATTAGGAGGAAGTGATATTATGACAATGATCAACTCTCGTATTCACTATTCTTGTCATAATTAAAACATTCCGTTGGGTGAATTTGCATCTTTTTATCACTCCTTTGCGATGATACCAGCAAAACTAAAAAGAAAATGCATGTTCAGGAGAACGGTTTTAAAGTTGCCACTTTACTAAAATGCGAATATTTGTCGTCCAAATTACCTAAACTGTATGTGGTTTTGACTTGTACAATGACAAACGGGTGCCGAGCCTTCTTTCCGAAGGGTGTATGTAGATTACAAATCCTGATTTTCCACAGCACTTTTGAGTTGTGTCGTTCTTCTTGAAAAAGGTTGTTGTACTTTGTTAGGATTACTTTTCAAAATAATTGTAATGAATACACAATTAATATGTATTCAAAATTTTATTGAACATAATTACAAAAATNTGAGAAAAACAGGAAAACGTAAAAACAATTATATTATGCAAAAAATGGCAGACAAATTCAAAAGAAAGCAACATTATACGAAAAAAATCGGAAAATGCTGTGAAGAATACCATACGTTTTTTGTTTTAAGCTACAAAGATTCAAAGAAGGATTTGTAAAACTTGGCAATATGATAACGGTAAATAAGATCCATCAAATCTGATTTCTCTCTGTCACTGCGATGTGGTTTTATAGTATAAGCCGGTTTCATTTCTGACACTGTTGTTGGGACTGTTAGAAGGAGCTCTGAGATGCCTGCCTTGCCAGCTTCACCTTACAAAAATCTACTGCACTGTAGGATGTTTTATAAAAAAAATGTCTCTTATTTTTACTACTTCGCTTCCACATTCTTGAACGGAGCCACGCCAATCTTTCCAGCAAGACATATCATATCGAAGAAGTTTTCGTGATGTATCTCGACAACTTTATAGGAACTGCCAGTTTTCTTCGCGGCCTTAACAATGGATATGAACTGGTCGGGGGTATAAATGGACCCCCTTTTAACGTTCGTTTCACTCCTCTTTCTATTAGAGAGTGGATAGAATCGCCCTCGTTCTGTGTGTGACCTGTGCTTAGACATTTGTGAATAATTTATCTTGGGTTCGGAAAGTTGGAAACACCATGTACATACACGTGAACCATATAACAATTCTTTTGCTGTCCAGCACAATTGTCGGTGTATTATATCGAGTTCTTTATCGATGAAAATGCATCAAGAACATCGGACAAAGTGGAAAACCTATTTCGTTTTGACTGTCTGCCTCTCCTTCGTGCTCTCTACACCATCATCTGTACAGTAATGGACAAAATAGTTTCATCTTTTCATGTTGTACCTACACTACCACTGTATACATGGGTGTTCTTCAGTTAATCTTATTGGCCTCCATACTGCACTGGTAGTGTCCGCAATTTAGTTTTCAGCATTTTTCACTTTAGCAAGTTTCAGAATTAGGTGTGAACGCGCATTAGCCATCATTTGATTTTATTTCCCAAGGTTAAGCACTAAACATTTTAATGTAAAGAGTTATCAGCAGACGTTACTAAAAATTTCCAACAAGAAAGACATATGAATGAAAACATGTTTACGATAAGCATAATAGTCATTAGGTTTCCCTTACCTTAAATACGGGTATAACACGAAATGATACGTTGTTGATGAAATAATCAATCCAAGCATATCGACACAACTCGAAATATTCCGTTTATCGTGGAAAAACTAAATTTAAGTATGTTGGCACAACTCAAAATAATACTTTATTTCTGCTAAAGTGCCTTGCTTTCGCTTCAAGGCCAGGGGACCAACTGTATTTGTGTCACTGTTGCCGATAAAGTACCTACATTTAAAAGTAGGTATTGTGTTATAGACACATCTGCCATCTGCTAAAATATACAATTTTTTGACGCAGCTTTCGCAAACCTCCAAAAATCGACATTTTTTTAGTTGTCTCTGTATCATCGCAAAGGAGTGATATGTTATATTAATTCACTCCCAGTCATAAATAGTAGGCGAGTGGAGGTGAGAATCACTACGTACGAAATACTGGTTTTGCTAAATATGATCTGATGCGTACTCGCTCTTATCCCATAAGAGCCGTAGACTAATATTGGTTTTCTAGCTGCCGGGGGAGTGGGGATGTATCACATCATGTTTATAAACATGTTTATAGAAGTTGTACAGAGTCATAATTTTCCAGTAAATATGATAATTTTGTCTTAAGCAAACAGTCTTGAAGTGGCTTAGATTTTAGTTTTCGTAATGGAAAATATATTGCTGTTATATTTTGCAAGAATACGGTACATTTGTAAAATGTTTAATTTACTAAGAACATAAAAAGGGATAAAGCCTATCAATTTCTGCCCAGCTGGTGAAATGTTACATTTTGTATGTTTGATAATAGCCCTGCGATAAGGTACTAGTCGTTTCATCGTGGAAAACTGGAGTCTGATTCTATTTATTACACTTATCTCAACACACAAGAGTTTTTTTTACAATGTAACTAAGCTAAATTTAGAACCATTGTATGTGCAATTTAAATGCAATTTGCCAATAAATGAATATTTCCGATCATAACGCTGCTGTACTTACGCTACAACTGATTTTTTTTCACAATGCGAGAGAGTTTGAATGCTGCTATTGGTTCGTTGGAAAAGTGTTTTGCGCCACTTTCCAACGAACCAATAGCAGCCTTCAGATTTTCTCGCGTTGCGATGCGATTCGTAATTGAACTTTGTTCCACCTTTACTGTTAGTTGTGTTTACTAGCATACACGATTTGTGTAAAGGTAATGCAACAATTGTAGATGTTAGTTTACAAAACTGAAACGTATTATTTAGAAATCTCGAAGAATAGGCCCTATATGCATAGTCCGTTCGCTCTCCGAAGACAAGTCACAAAAATGAAGAAAAGCCGCTAATAGCTTGCAGGTGGGGTTCCCCGCAGTGATGGTAAGTGTTCTTCTTTAGAAGACTGATTCCTGCACCACATGCTGAGATGCCAAATCTTGTCTAATTATTACATTTAATCTACTTCTTTGAGTTGGTGGTGAAAGACGTGTTTATAAATAAAAGTGGCAACAACGTAGGAACACCAGTTTTAAAAGATTTCCCGCCCCTCGCCAACTCCAAGTGACACTAATCCCTTGTAGAACTCCATTTATAAATAATTAGCTGGTAAGATTAGGAATAGTCTTCCGAGAGCGAACGAACGAACTGTACATTCCGAAGCACCTGCAGCGTATATCGTTTAGCAGTAACAAATATAAACAACTTGCCAAAGGAATCTATAGAAAGCTAACAGTTGAAAAGTGTAGCATAAAAAGAATCTGCATTTTCCATAAAATGGGATTTTGTGAATCCAGAACACAGTCCAATCAAAAATGTACATGAATTGTTCCGCAGAGATAATGAGGAAATGTCATTTTCGCTCTTAAACCCACCTCCCCCTTTTTTTAAGTTCGTTAGTTTTAAGCTCTTTAATTACGTCGCTTTACAGGTTATCTTGAAAACGGGCGACAATTATTTCGAAATGTTTCAGGTTAGAGCGAGATGCATTTGAAGCCGAATGCGTAGTCGTGCCTCATACACAACTCGTGTACTTGTATAATATGAAACTGGGCATCTGTACGTTTATGTTCAGTATGAGGTAATGCAAGAGTTACTATAATATATCTCACAAGTTGTAAGAAGGGCATTTCTAGAAGTAGTGGTAGAATATTTGTTGTATTATATAAGGTTTTACAATTTGCATTGTTTTAATTTGCTTTTCTCTCTGTTTCAGGTAAGTGTTGGTTTTACGAACGTTACCTGGAGCTCAAACAGCAAGTATTGTAGACTAATCCTCTTTCAGAATCGGTGTTGTCTCTTTCTGTGTGTGATGAAGTGCATGCAACATTTTTAACCACTCTAATTAGTAGCAGTGTTTCACGTAATAGTAATTAAGTTGAGATTAATTCGTGCGATGAAACGAGCGAAGGATGGTTTTAGTGGGTGTTGACATTTAGACGGCTGCCACTCGCTAGTATTGCTGTCCAGTCTCGTTTATGTGGTAGTCGTGCGTTGTCTTCTGCGAGGATTTATGTGGCCCCAAATCTCCAGGGGCTCTTTGTACAGGCAGGTCCCTGTGAACATAACCAACTCCCGTTGCGGTGATCGGCGGCCTGCATTAGTAATTACTGTGTATCGGCTCCATTGCCGAAGCTAACCTTGACTTGTCAAACGCCGATTAGATAAAACTAGGTTCAGTGACCATCGCCCAATTCGGCACTTTGAGTGGCGCAAAATAGTAAATGGACCTCATTATTCGCGTGTTGAATGAACATATTATCTTGTGGGCTTTGTGCACATACTTGGTTCACTTCTCATAGGGCCTATGGATTCACACAAAAAACTCCACAGCCCTTGTAAAATAGCGTGCTGTGTTGTATTTGGTTAATAAAATAATTTAAACAATCAAAATGGCGGATTACTTTGTGTTTTGCCGCCGTATATCCGACATAATCTCCCTGATACCCGGGACGTTATCCCTGTTTCCGGGTTTGGTATCGGGATACGTTTAACGTAAAAAAT